>JAODUH010001907.1:0-12430 GCA_027564835.1 Typhlichthys subterraneus | reverse complement strand
CTCTCTCTCTCTCTCTCTCTCTCTCTCTCTCTCTCTCTCTCTCTCTCTCTCTCTCTCTCTCTCACACACACACACAGTACAAACCCTGACACTATTCTTTGTTTGATTTATTATGATTACACATCTGGGCCACTCAGAGAAGGAAATCAGTCCTAATTTACCTCTGTGGGATTATTGGGAAGCCTTTTGAAACATCAAGCTGTGGGCTATTGCTTATGCATCTGTTTTAATATAAATATGTATATTAAATACTAATACTTTATATATACAGCCACGGAAAAACCTACGAGACTGCTGCACATTCTTCAACATTTTATAGCATGAATAGAAACATTCTATAGATATAGATATATTACAGGCAGGTAAAACATGTTAATATATAAAAAGTTTAAAATCTGAGAAACTGCTGCAGTGGTCTCTTAATTTTGAGCACGGCTTTACATACAGTATATACTGTATATCCTACATAAAAGTGTGACTTGGTGGGACCATCGTTTCAGTGATATGTGACACTGCCTTCACTCCCATTGGTAGCCTAGTTGCTGCATCCCATCACTCAGTATTTAATAGACCTCTAGTCTATTTTCTCTTCGCCTAGTTTACTTGCAACTGCCATTTGTCTGTTGAATGGCAGCCGGTTGCGTTGTGTGAACATAAGGTTAGTGTAATACCATATGAAATGCAATGTGAGTCTCAAATGGATTATGCTCATGACATCGATCATGCTTCATGTGTCCAATTTCTCCATCCCAAACCTGACAAAACATGTTTAATAATAATATTGAAAATGCATTTTAGCAGTAGCCCAAAACAGACACATACTGTATTCAGAAAGAGTCACAGTAAAAAAAAAAAAAAATTGGCATAGTACAAAGTTCCATTACAATTAAAAATATTGTTTGTGCAGTAAGGACATATGACTTGTGGTCACGGTATAGGAGACCCAACCAGTAGCATTCTTGACAAGATACAAACCCATTGCAGGGCATTGTGCATGTATTCTGAATTCCAAGATCAATACATTATTTTCGCTTCAGCTGCTTCCCATTACTCTGTGACCTCATTATTGTTATTAAACCCCCGCCATCTTTGTCCTTTATATTTTGCTAGAATGTAATTACCATGAGAAATCAGGCTACTGTAGATCCTCAGCACAGTGACGGTAAATAGAGAAGGAACGTGCTATCCCTGTCTGGTTAAGCTGACTCCAGCAACACAGCCATGGTAATTTCCCCATTCAGCCTGTTTCCCTACCCAGGCTTCCATACCACCCCTGGGGGCCTGTCACCCTGTCACAGAGACTACAGATCCATAGCTGCACCTCACTATTCTCTAGACAGCAGGGGGAACAAAATCTCTTGCTTCCATTTCTGAGATGATTTCATTATCTGGGGCTTAACCGGATGTTGTTCTCAAAACATTTTTGTCACAGTTTCAGACTTTTTAAAGGCAGCTCATGGTCTTATGATGCGCTCCAGCTTTTTGTTCTGATCCATGCTAAGCACATGTCTGTACTTTGTCCAAGCAATCATGGTGGTATTCACAATAGCCTCTCCAATATCTCCTGTGGCCCACATTGTATGTACATATGTGCTGCTCTGGCTCTACCTAAGGCCGGATCCATGTCCAGCGGTTTAGTAATACAGGCTAAATCAGTTTGTAAAAAGGTCTACACAGAGTGAGCCAAGATGAGGCCAAAGCCCATGGATTTGAAAAGAGCCTGCTAAATCCCTTTTGTTTCGCTGTGGGGGTGCGGCTGAGCAAGCAAGCTTAGCGTGGACTCTCGCTACCGGTATATCGAGGCTCTGAACACAGGCGCTTTCCAGCAGGTAATTGGTTCTTTCTCCACTGGCGCATGTAATCTCCATAAATGCATCTTTCTTGGCCCCTGTGGGGATGCTATAGCTGGCGCGAGGATGGAGGGGAAACTTGCTGCTTTTATTTAAGGTAACTGATGAGGTTAGCGGGCCATCTTAGCCCAAGCCTTGGCACACACTGCCCGAGGTGGGCTTTCCTGACTGTGGGCTTTCCTGACTGTGTGTCTGTGCTCTTCGTCGCCGAGCCTGGAGCATCAGTGTGGTGGGAACACACCGGATCTCCAAAAAGTATTCTCATGGGGTTTTCAACTTTCAAGTTATAGAGATGTTACTCTGGTAAGCGAAGCGATTGAGAACCCCCAGGGCTATTTCCACATAGTGTAGACTCCATGGGGACTTCGTGCATATAAGCTTGAATGTAAAAAAGAAATGTAATACAATACAAGAGGGAGTATGTGCATTATAGACCACTAAATATCAGCAGTGCTGTAGGCATATAATATAGTAGCCTATATTCATAACTACGGTGGGACAATATATCGACATGGCAATATGTCGTATCATTCGCCTTGTGTTACGTTACTGCGGGATTGGTACCTCGATACTCACAAGATACACTTTTGGTATCAATACTTTTTAAATAGTATCGATAATAATATTATATTACAAAATGTGGGTGGCTGCATCACTTGTATTTGTAGGCATAAGGTTGGGAAATATTTATTAACAATCAAATAAAGTAAATGATATAATAAAATGCCAAAATACAGTATTTGTGCTTGGTTTTCCTGAAAGTAAAGTTGTTTTTTGAACTGTAAATTATGTATATGACTGTATCTATACTGTGACGGTACATCAATGCTGGTGATAATATTATAATATTGAAAAAATTACTATTACAATATCCTATCGGTATCGTTAAAATTGCAACAAAAAGTATCGGTATCCTATGGAATTATAAAAGTTCTGTATTGCCCAGCACTAGTCCCAGTGCGGTTGCATTGTTTGCATTATGGGTAGCTCTTGATATGCATGAGGTCATGTGTGTTGCTTATAATTGTACAATATACTTGCTGGTTTGAATCCATTGGAATCATTTTAAGAGAGGGATTTTGTTGCAGTCAAAAAGTTAGTTTGGCTAGGTATTTTGCATGTTTACACTACATGTAAACACCTTGCCCAAAAAGGAATATATTAAAATGTTTATGAAACTGCACAAATATATATAATAAACAAAATAATAAAAAAATGTGGTCTTGATGGTGCATCAGCAACCACAAATCAAAACCACCAACAGTCTATTCAAATTGAAAAAAAAACAGTTTACAAAAAGCTAAACTTGTATCCTACTGTGCTTTTTCTCAGTATATCTTTAATTATTTGTATACCATTAGCTCATGCACTACAGAGAGCTTTTGTGTGCTGATTGCGGGTCATTTGACGGGTCATTTGACACTATAATGTAATTAAAGGCTATATAAATAATTCAGCTTGACTAATTATTGGCCCAATTATCTGCAAGTTAGCATTACAGTGCTTTCACACCTAGCTTGTTTGGTTCACACAACAAACTTTTCCTTAGGTTTGGATCTTTTTGGCAGGTGTGAACAGACACCCACATAAAAAAAACACTACAGTATAATTATATACATGATTGTATATATATAAACCCAACATACAACACAAGAGCTTTCTCCAGCATCACATTGACATAGCCTGTACGTGAGTGGCGGCTGGTCCTTTCAGAACCCAGGGATCAGATAGAACAAGGCTGAAATTGTTGCTATTGAATTAAATAACTGGTGGGCGTTCATTTTACAAGGCACCTATCCTGAATTAGTCTGTTTGGCCTAGTCAACTGACCTCTCTAATGAATCTGTTAGGCAACCTTGTGCCTGCCATGTTTAATAAAAAGCAGATAAATTATGTTGCTAGTTCTAATCACAAAACATGACCAAAGTAGGCCTAATTATAGAGAATTCTATAAATAGATTGCAAAAATAGTATACGAAATACGAACACAGCGCATTACCTCGGCTCGCATCCTGCGCGCTACCCCGCCTCACACCCTACGCATTACACCTCCAGGACTTCACAATGTTGAATTATTAATGCAAATTCAACCAATCCCTGTGAATTCTGTGAGAACTTGCAATGTTGTTCAATCACTGCAACGTCTCTGGAAATTTGACTCATTGCCACTTTGAATATGCTGATGTGTCACACGAACACCTCAAGTATACGAACAAAAATTACAGCATTGGTTCTGGGATAAACCACATGCGGTGGAACAAGTGACGGTCAATAATTGATAACTATACCTCTAAACACACTACTCAATACGGTGTGACCCATGAACCACAGGTTTGTGTGCATATGCGTGCAAGCTTAAGGAAAAGACAACAGCATTGCCAAGAGAATCCAACTGCACTAACGGTGGGTGATTTAACGTGAATCTGTCATGGTGAAACTCAAATTACAATGTTCTGAAGATGGAGTATTCAAAGTATATTGTCTATCTTGTGAGATTTGTGAGATTTGTGAGTTTGCAAGAAACGTGAACAACCCAGTGAGATATGTTACCAAAGTTCTAATTGATATAAAATAAGTGTATCCTCTCTGTAAAGATATAGAGGTGAAATTGTGTCCTGAGCATGGAATTAAATTGCAATCCCTTGTGTGTGTTATAATCCGAGCTCCGTGTGCGGTACACTATTGTCATTATTATGACTCCTATTTTTGCTCCGCTGTCTTCAGCTGTTTAAATTAGTTTTTTATTTATTTAATTGCCAAAACATGCCTAAGAACACCGTCACATGCATTGCAATTTTTTTAAAGCTAAAGCGCAATATGACAATTTAGGCTGCAACTGCAACAAAAAAAAAATAGGCCCACAGAATCCAGAACAGAATAGTGAAACAAAGAGAATATTCTCATGCCTCGGTCACAGGAGCACTGCAGGTATCACCTCTAACCTTTTCTATTCAAAATGCCGTATGTTGTGGGTGCTCTGTGCTACGGTTTATGTGTAGACATTGTCAAATGTGTTCCCCTCGTTGTCACTGCATGATGGGAAATTCCTTCCGTCTGTAACACTAATTAGTACGATTTCCATTCTGTTGTCGTACCAGGCCAGAACTCTTTCATATGTAAATTCCATTAATTTACACTATGGTGAGCTCATTAGATTGAATTTACATTGGATATTTTATCCTGCTGACTCCCTTGAACCCTCTCAGCAAGAGTGCAGTGTTCATGGTGTTCTGATGACCTGACTGCTTCTTACTGCCCATACTGTACACTCACAAATACAACATACTAAAATAATTATATATAAAAGGCACGCTGCATTTTTGTTCTTCTGCAATGATGAGTTTGCTTTGCTATCACGGTTGAGTAATGGATCCAGTCGGGAAATTAAGTGGGTCGGAAAAGGAACATCAAAGGCCTTTTGCAGGTGTCTCTCATGAGACGTGGTTAAGTTGAACTATACACGTAAGAGGAGGTTCCTCCACCTGAGTCCGGATCCCAGAGCTAAATGTTAATGACGTTTGAAGTTTTGCCATTTATGAATCAGCGTGTAAGATATGAGTGTGTGTGTGTGAGTTACTGTATTGTACATATGGCAGGTGTGGAAAGTAATATATGAATATAACTCATATTTAACCAAAACTGTAGTGCATGTGCACTACAGTCAATTAGCATGCGAGAGAGCTGGGGTTAAGTTAACAGTATGCGGTTTGAAAATATCGAGAGAGAGAGAGAGAGAGAGAGAGAGAGATATCTGAAAGGACAAACCGACCAAACTGTCTGACACAGGACCAACAGATCACTCAAATGTAATATAATTGTATTATAGAAGTTATGTACCAAAATGCATGTATACTAATATAATCATGAAATTATACTAATTTAATGAACAGGTGCATTTAACACTGCACATATATACATATATTTATGCTGGCTACAATTGCGTTCTATAGATTTGTCTAATACCCAATACCGTAGTACTAAAGCTATTTGTACTTATTTCGTTTTTTATTTTCCTGTGCATTGGTGCATGTGCAGTTGAATGTATTATCTTATGTAGCAGGTGTTACAGTATTTCAGGGTTAGTGTCAATCAGACATATACAGTATGTGTATAATCTTAGTGTAAATGCATTCTAATATGTGAAGAAACATTTCCCACATGAGAACCAATATGAACTAGTGGTGTATAAATGCCTAAATTAACAATAACAAAGACCAAATGTAACCAAACCAAATAACAAACCACAATACATTAATTTTTTTAAGTGTAGGTTTATGATATATATGCAATAAATGCCTCATATTGTAAACCTCCATTTACATTCGGCACCCTTGAGACCATCTTGATCTGGAAAGCTTCAGTTTAAGTGCCTGTTAGATTGGAATACATGCAAAAGGGTTTGTCGACCATATAACAATCAGCACCATAAGGGCTAGTTGAACGTTTTCCTGGGACGTCGTCAGCGTACGTCATACTGTACATGTTGGTTTCCACTGGTACTCTGGCTAATTTTAAACATTGTGATTGAGTGAGATAAGTCTAGAAGTCTTAACTGAAAAGAAGTTTGATTGACATGTATTAGAACTGCTTTTATGACAAACACTATGAATGTGTGGGTTCCAGACTGATAAATCACAAGATCAGTACTTATCACAAGGTTATCTTTGTAGTGGTGTTGTGTCAAATGCCTATGCTTTAGACGGCTGAAGAAAATGTCTCCAGTCTTACTGAAATAAATGGCACATCATCTTCTTTAATGTTTTATAATTTGATCATTCTCATTTATTGAACAAGAACAGGTTATTAGAAAGCCACATACCACATCCAATGCTTTTACCTACACTGATAATTTTAGCTTCAAACAAGAATGTCAGATATTATGTGTGTGGTTATATACTGTTAGCTAACAGTTTATTAAACAGTGAATATTAACACTAATGCAAAACTAGCCTCAAACTACTGTATAGTTATGTTCTCATTGACACAATGTCTGAGGAGACAAATCTGGACCACTGAATATTCAGCACATGTAATTATTGTTAATTATAACTTGTGTCTTGTGTCTTTGTAGACTCGGGAGACCGCATGTGGCAACTCAATAATGCACAGTGAAAAATATAGATTGATTTCTTGCTTTGATGCAGCCGTGGTGCGTGCTTGAACCAAAGGAATTATATTTATTGTTTAATTCCTCTTTATATGATAATTTAGGCCAGCCGCAACTCAACATACTAAATCTTCGCCCCTGCAGCAGGATGGCAAGAAATCTATTCTTAGCCAATTGAAATTAATGGAATGCACTGTTGGTGGAGGTCGCGTTTGTGGCGTTGTAGCATTGTAATGAAGAAGAAGACTGTGCCTTATTGAGGAGCGGGAGACATTAAAATGTGTTGGGAATGTCCTGCTTCCCATTGAATACAGCATAAGTCTCTCATAGTCAAGTCAAGTCTATCCTAGGAAACACATGGTTGAATAAGTAATCATTTATACAGAATATTTGCATGTTTGCTGATTCAATGTGTGCAGTGTAGTGTTGTAGCCAAGACCATCTAAACCTAGACCAAGTCATGACCAAGAGCAGAGCGTTTTGAGGCAAGGTCAAGAGTTGGGACCAAATCAAGATCAAGACCAGGCCAGCGAGAGGTCCACACTGCATGACGCACTTAAAATAACATGATGTGTTAGCAAATACAAATAGCATAGACAATGCACTCGCAATATAATGATATTCCCGCAGTGGTGGTCTTGACCGGTCTTGAAGTAAAATCCTGAGTCCTCTTTGTTCAAAAGAAAAAATGTGATTGATGCCCAAAACAAGATGGAGACCTTCAAAAAGTCAAGACCGGTCTTGAATTCTACAACACTAGGGCAGTGTGTGTATGTGTGTGACCAGAACATGTCTGTCTGTCTGTCATGTTCACAGCTCTATGTCGAAAGAGACCATAAAGACCATCTGTGCAGTGAGAGCATTTCACCGCTGTAGACTGCTAACAAAGTAGTGGCACGATAATGCGCTGCACTGACCGCAGAGCGCTCAGTGCAGCGACCCAGGAAGACGTGATCGTGTCATAACAGCCATCTGTGCTGTTGTCTATCGCTCTATTACAGTAATACACGTCTGCCAGTCTGGCTGTGCCACTCCAAGCAGACACCTAACATGACTGTTCTATTTGCATACACACTGATGTGTGCACATGCCAATCATGCACACACACACACACACACACACACACACACACACACACACACACACACACACTATCCTGACCAATAATCTGTTCACAATCATTTTAATTTGTCCTGTGGGGCAGATCATCAAAGATTGCTTTTAGTAAGTTAGATCATGTGGACCGGGGGTGGGGGGGTGGGGGGGTTGCAACAATTGTAACAGGAAACCAAACAGAACTGTGTTTTTGCCATGATGTAATTATATTTCAATCGTGAAAATGAAAACCGTCAGAATGGGTTTTTGTATACTATAGTGGGCTGTTGGGGTGTGTAATTGAAACAGAAAAGGATTGTCTCGCATCAAAATGTTTCGGAAAGCGCTCAATTGCTATTAATCGTACACCGACGCCGGCATGCAGTGGTGACCAAAATCGCTGCCACGATCTCTAGAATTAAATAGTTTTATCTTAATTAGAATCCATGCAGGTTAGTGAGTGCAGACATTTCTTTCACCCACCCACTGTTCCCAGAATGCACTTCTGGTGCAAAAGTCCACTTTTATTCTCCCCATTAATGCATTTTTTCTGGGACCATTGTGATATTGACTAGGGGCATTGATGTAATGGAGCACATCTGCAGTATGACAAACTAAAGTATAGCATCTTGTAGCAGTCATGTAGAGCAGTGGGACAAAGGTCACAGTAAGCTGATTTCATAATTGTGAGCACTATAAAAAGTTTGTGCTATATACATTTTGTGTACTTTCTTAGAAATGTGATAGTCATACTGCTCTGGTTGCCTATATAGGAGTGATTTTAGATTATCACACACACGCACGCACGCACGCAAACACACACACAGAGACAGAGAGAGATAACTTATTTAATCAACTTACAAGGTGCACCACACAAAGTAAATAATGCAATTACTTCCGAAAAAAAAATGTCACCATGACTGTCCAAACACATTTTCATAAACTCATGTTTTCTTAAAACTTTCTAGGTCATACATATTTGAATAAAAGGCATGATCTAATTTAACCCGAGTTCTGACCAAAGATTTACAAATAATTAGACAATCACAGTTGTCATCACCATCCACTTTCCTTTTTCTACTAAAAGAAATAGCGAGAGAGTGAGAGAGAGAGAGAGATCTTCTAAATCGCACTCTCTTTTGTTCTTAATGTTTTTCGGTGCTCTTTATAGGTGATAATGCATTTATATAAAAGTTGGTAATACATTTTGACACCCTTCATGTGTTCAACAATGTATTATGAGAGATAGAGTGTGTGTAAGGGGATAAAGACAGGTGCCGTTCTTTATTGCTCCGCAGTCTAAAGTGCATTGTGGGAAATGCAAACAACAATTATGACCCCAATGACAAATTGTTTTAGCCAGTTATTTCACAACACATAGCATAATGCTTTACTGTGCATTTTATGACGGCATTTGTCTTTCTTTAGACCTCCCCACTTCATAATCCATCCGCCTCTCCATTCACTGGAGGAGTTGCTTAGATTTGTGTGTTTATATTACCCCGTCTTTTTATTCTGTCCGCTAGAGCTATCATGTCTCCCGCCTTACGAGCCATGAAACCATACTCCTGAAAGGTTTACAGTCCTCAGTGGCAAAAAACACACACAAGAAAAAAAAAGATATATTGTGAATGACATGTTTCCCCTTGAATGTTACTATTGCAAACGGTATTACATGCAATTAAAGGTGCAGCGCTGTAGGTGGGATTTTTGAGTCATTTGTTAGAAATGCCATAGATCATAGATATCCGTCATCTATCAGTCAGTGAAATGCTCTGTGAGAATATCTACTTTGGTCGATTTTAGCATCTACCCAAAGACTCTGACAAATCTGTCTTTGCATGATTGCTTGGGCAACGTACATTGCCTTCCAATCCCAGGAATGTGCATGAATGTACACATCTACAGTACGTACATCAATGGGCTTCACATCAGCAAACCAACATGTTTCAGAGAGAGGGAGCAAAGGAGGAAAAGGAGGATGTTTGGGATGCTGATTTTTGAGATCCTGCCACAGTATCTTTCCTTCATTTTTAACTAGCTCTTGTTACAACTGTCAAACCTACAGTATACACGTTTTAAAGATTGGGTTAACAATTCTAATCCAATACACAATGACTTGTTAAATTCAGCAAATATCTCCTCACAATACACTTAACAGTCCGATATAGGATAACTGAAGTAAAACCTGCATTGGCTCTGTAAATGGGAAAACAATCTAAGTGGATTAGACTGAGCCACGCAACACAATTTCTGTCTCGGCAATGTGTGTCTGATGTGTGGGGCGGAGAGGAATTATATAAAACACAAACATTTCAATTTAGACTAGTCGATTAGTCTAAAAGTAAGAAATCTGTCAGAAAACAATCCAAATGTATCAGTCTATGAGGCTAAATATGTGCATGTCGGTCTCTCCCTATGGTACCTGCACTCTTATCAGCTCCTATGTCCGAGTGTGCCTTAGGAGACCCAGGTTTGAATCCAGCCCATGGTCATTTCCCAAACCTTCACTATATCTTACTCCCACGCACTTCCTATCTGTCTTCGCTGACTTGTCACAAAAAAAATCTATACTATATTCTGTACTGTATCTATATTCTTTGTGTGCTTCAAATTGAAATGAATATAGTCTATTTTACAAACATACCTGATACTAAAACTAAATGCAACTATAATTTACTGTAACATATATTCCTTTTTATTGAGAAGCAATTGTTTCACATACCTGAAAATGCTAATGCTGTTTATTTCATGTCTTTGTGTGTGGGTGGGAGGGGGCTTTCTGAACACTGTTCATTTTCCTAGATGGTTTTTTTCCCCATCTCATTGTATGATCTGGCCTGTCCCTCTCATCATCTAATAGCAGCACAGCACAACAAGTGGTTCTTACATTCGCCACCTCTCTTTGTGCTCAGAACTTGGCTTGTTTATTTGTTTCTTTTGTGTTTTTGTCTCTGATGCTGAAGACGAAGGGGTCTGCTCTTTGGCCCTGTAGCACTGGACCACTTTCCAACACTTCAATTTCCGCTAAATGAAAGACGAATGTGCCTAATTATCCAAGCAGCAAGCAGAGTGTAAATGGTTGATTTTGGCTGTGGGGCATGTCTCATCTGGCAGGCTGTAAATATTGACTGTAGTAGATTGGATGCAGCCAGTCGCACAAAGCAGCCGGTGACAGCCACTGTGTTCTTCCCATCAACATATTCCTTCACCGTAATGTCACTTTATTGTGCACGTGTGCAGTGTCTGTGTGTGTATACAGTACATTAAGCTATTTCCCAGCACTATGTTTGATGTCGGTTAGGAGGTTTTTATCTTACGTTTTGTAGAGCGGCCTCAAGACGCCGGTGACAAAATGGTCGCAAAACAGCTGTGGAACATAGGCTCAGGCTGCAATCTCCACCCATGTTGGCAGATCCACTTGTTTACACTGCCCGATAAGTTTTGCTCCTGAGTCCATGTGCCGCACAAGGACTTCACGAAACTAAATTGATACACATACTTACAGTATAGAACCAGACAACATACAAAATACATGTCAGATCTCCCTTCAAATCAATTTAAAAAGAAAGTGCAGCAGTATAGAGTAGATATAATAAGCATACATACAATACTGCAGGAAACCTTAGAAGAAGAAAAAAAATCTAACAATGCTCTTGCTCCAATAGAGCTGCTTTATCCCTGTTGCCTTTAACATTGACATGTACTGTACTGTATGGTGTGTGTGTGCGCGTGTGTGAGTGAGTGACAGGTCGCCAGGCTGTAGCTACTGTTTGAGCTGCAGCATCTCTGTGATGTGGACGTAAGCGGAGGGATGTGTCTCTGCTGGGAATTGACGTGTGCTTGTGGAGAGAGCGAAGGCAACCCAGAAAGCAGCTGTTTGGCACTGGAACTAGCTTCCGTGATCTTGCCTCTATAGGAGAGGGAGAAAACGGTCAGAGAGAGGAGATAGTTAAAATAGACAATGTGCTTAAACATATGTAATCTTAGCCTTGTGTGTGGAATAATCAGTTATATGCAACAACCCGTCTCATTGTATGAAACATGTATGAAAGCACATGTTATGGAACAAAGGATAGACCCTGTGCCTAGCATGTTATTGAACAAATGATAGGCCCTGTGCCTCACATGTTATGGAGCAAAGGATAGACCCTGTGCCTCACATGTTATGGAACAAAGGATAGGCCCTGTGCCTCACATGCTATGAAACAAAGGATATGCCCTGTGCCTAACATGTTATGGAACAAAGGATAAGCCCTGTGCCTCACATGTTATTGAACAAAGGATAGACCCTGTGCCTAACATGTTATGGAACAAAGGATAGGCCCTGTGCCTCACATGCTATGAAACAAAGGATATGCCCTGTGCCTAACATGTT
>JAODUH010001906.1:0-12431 GCA_027564835.1 Typhlichthys subterraneus | reverse complement strand
GCCCCCCCCCCCCCCCCCCCCAGGAAGTCCACCACGGATTGTGTTCAGTGAACGTGTAGCAAACGTTCCACCATCCTGAACGCAGGGAAAGTCTCTCTGGACAGAAGTTTCTGCCAAATGACCACATTGTACCTGGTAATAACAGTAATACTGTAACCCTCTGCAGATAAAGCATATTTGACACAGAGGGACGGAGTGACTAATTAATACATGTGCTTCCTGCGTTAACGGTTATGCTGAACCCGATACTTGGGAAATCTATCTGCCCACCCTGCCCTCTGCTTGGCGGTTTAAGGCTAAAGACAGTGGAATTCCCAGGAATTACAGAGGCTCACAATGACAATGGCAGGTATTCCCAGCGGGGAGGTGGGTAACCGGAGCTGGCCTGGCGTCACAGCCGCCTTAATCCCGGCGTTTAGCGGGTGTGACGCTGATACGGGCAGCTGCTGTAGACACACACACATTTATGCACATTTAACTGAACATACGCTCTCTCACACACACACACACACACACACACACACACATTTATGCACATTTAACTGAACATACACTCTCTCACACACACACACACACACACACACACGTTTGCTTGTGAACATGCTCTCACACTCACACACACACACACACACACGTTTGCTTGTTTAACTGAACATGCTCTCACACTCACACACATTTATCTAAATGTACTCTCACACACACATGTTTATGCCCATTTAACTAAACTAAACACACACGCACACACGCACACACACACACACACACGTTATGCCAGTTTATCTAAACTAAACTCACACGCACACACACACACACACACACACGTTATGCCAGTTTAACTAAGCTAAACTCTCACACACACACACAAAGGAGAGTGCTCGCTAATGGCCACCTTTGCACCACTGAGTTGGGTAAATGTGGCCGCTTCTCTTCGTCATTATCATCGTCTGTGTTGCCAGCCACATTGATTATCCATTCCCTGTCTCAGGGCGGAACACAATATCTCCTCACAAGCCCTGAGTACCTGCTGCTGCTAAAAATATCCTGGCGAATCAGGCTGGAGAGAACAAACAGAAATAGAGCATTCTCATTTCACCTTTCACTCCGAGGATTCAGTCATAAAACCTCACTTTATTAAACAGAGATGAATGAAGAATACAGGCCAAGCCATGCTGTTGACTTAGTGATGAACCTTCACATTTTTATTTGAATATTCAGTCTTGACGGCCGGCGCATGTGAATGACAGCGGCTATTCAGTGAAGCAATGGTATAGTGGGCCCTGACGGTCCATTACTCTGTCTCTGTGTTTTAGAATGCAACCTCCCAAAGTAGATCAGCTAATATCGCCTCGTGGCCCACTAACTCCCCGTCCTTGGCTCTGTAAACAATGTGGTGCAGACCGCACCACACAACAATATCCAAGCCTTGGCAACGTGTGGGCAATGTGGTGGGGGGGAGCTTCTGAGGGAGCAGCCTATGGCATTGAAACTACAACGCTTATTGGCAACACACAAGGTTTACCGGCCTGAATCACCTTTATTTCCAAGCTCTCCAGACTGATTCTCGTGTGAGTGAAACTGGAAGATAGCAAATCAAACAGGTAAGTGTAAAACTATCTAAAATATAAATGATGAACCCATTTAGTTAATTGTCAGAGTCAGGTCATACCACTTGTCTTACTGGAGCGTCCCGTCCTTGTGACTGTCCTGCACATGCACACGTTAGCAGGCTTGATTTGAAAAAAAGATATTTCCTACTCTGTCGTGGATACGAATGAGTACATGCTACTGTGTGTGTGTGTGTGTGTGTGTGTGAACATGCATGTCTGACAGACATTGTGAGGGATCTTAAAGCACCTGTACATGATCCTGTCTGCCACTAGATGTCACACACACACGCACACACACGCATGTGCGGCTGGAGTAGCTACTGTATGAACACAAAGAGCAGAGGACCTGTGATTACAACACACAGTGTGATGTCATTCTCTGCTCAGTAGGCACATATTTACATATAAAATGTTTATATGTTTGCGGCTGTAATGTTTATAATATCATAGAGCACCGTTAAGGTTCATGCTCTTTATACAGAAACACTGAGGGATGTCTAGCTGCCAGAGATCAGCTGTCCAGACAGTAAAAACATCTCTCAGGATTCCTGACACGCATGTCAGCCAGTCAGATGAATGGAGAGCCAGGTTTCATGCCCTTTAGACTACGCTGGTCGGTCAACTCTGACACTGTGAGACCGTTATGGTAACAGTTTTATGCATTAGCATTGCATCTAGTGTTTTTCTCTCTATCTCTTGAGCCAACGGGATTCTTGTTTTGAAAAGAAACACAGCTCCACGCCACACGATGGAGGACTGTGCCTTTAAAAGAGTTGTGCGAAGACGCAACCTTTCTGTAAAAGCTATTCTACAAACTAAATTGGGGCTATGGCTAAAGGGCATCCTGTTAACCTCTCTGCACACCTACTGCACAACACATTGATGTCCGTGTGCCACAGGCACACAGACGCCAGATTATGAAAACAGAAATAAAAATTCAAAAGCTTTAATTAATTGGGAACAGCTTGAAACACGTTTATGTTTCTTAAGATCGGTAAGATCAGGGTAACAGGCAAGCTTCTACGTGAAGAGGTTCCTGGTTTGTAGCCGATTAAATACCTCAATGAGACTGAAGAGAAAGGCTGTGCTGGTCTATGGACACAGGAAGGAATTCCCCGTCTGAAGTACAACTACTGACCTTGTTTTTCCCCTTTCTTCCATCCTGCTGGGAAGGATTTTAACCCTTCCACTGTCGAGTTATATTGTGCGGGTACGTGAATGCATTGCACAAACTCCTTTTATTCAGGTAATGGTTATCCATTAACCCCTCCCAATGAAAGTAAAACAATCTAGTAAAAATACAATATTCTCAATCATCACTGTCACTCCAGAGCAGTAAATACTAATTACTTTTTTACTTTTTAAGGTAAAACATAACTTTAATTAGCTGGCAAGTCTCAAGAGCCGGTGAAACCTGCATGAGTCCCCTTGGATTTACAAATGTGAGTCTCGCTGGCTAGTGCAGTTAATAAGACAGTGATGTGGTTTATTGATCAGGAACGTTCTTTCTTTTTCTGCTCTCAAGGAACTAGACGCATCGTCCGGTAACAGCATCTAACATCTATGATATGGCACTAAAAATACCTTGCTCTCAGCTCCATTTCCACTGAGATAATAGTCTGGAAGCCCTGTTCGCTTTAGCGTTCGCATGGCGACCAACCAGGGAACATGGGGGTGGCTAAGTGTGATGATGTTGGCACAGATGGATGAAGCGATACATTGCTGTCCAATATAGATTCAGAATTAGGTCTACACCGACTAGGGGAAAACCACTTCCAATGCAGCGTGTCCAGGCCCTAGTCAGAATCACCAAGTGCATTGTGGGTAATTGCGGGGCAACGTGCGGCATTGTGGCCTTCGAGATGTGTGTGCACGTGTGCGTGTGTGTGTGTGCGTGGGGGCTTAAAATAATATCTACACATTGACAAAATCGCTATCGATAAACGACCAAACCACGTACAGACAAGTGTAGCTGCCTCTTCTTTCAACCTGGCGTACACAGACAGAACTACAGACAGAACTACAGACAGACAGAACTACACACAGAAAAGTGTAGCTGCCTCTATCATCATGGACAGAAGCAGGTGTAAGCCATCACTCAACCATTGGCATGGTACATCTCGCCTTCATAGCCCCTCTGGGAGCTCTGGAAGCGTTGCCTGCAGAAACACAGTCACACACTCTCTCTCTTTCTCTCCCTCCCTCTCTCTCACACTCACACATTCTCTCTCTTTCTCTCTCTCTCTCTATCTCTCTCTGTCTCTCTCACACACACACACACATTCTCTCTCACACACACACAGACACACTCTGACCTTATCTGTTAAGACTAAACAAACAAATCTTGCCCACGGTCAAGGCTCTCTGTTTCCAGAACATCCATTTTACGCCGACCACTGCCACCGGAGCGATGCCAGTCTGGTGCCAGCTAATGTAAAGAGGGCATGTACAGCACATAGAGTGCCACGACCGGAGACCTCTGCACAGAACAGAGGGCTGGAGCCACGCAGTGGCTTCTATGCTAGCCGTTAGCCTTTAGCTGACTTTGACAGCTGCCTATAAGTCACTTTTAGCACAGGGTCCGTCAACATCCCTTCAGGGGGGGCCGGTTATGATGACAGACTGCTGAGAGAGTGGGCCAAGTGGCAGTTGCAGTGTGCCATTGCTCAACGTAGACTATAGATTTCTACCTTCTCATTGACAGGCAGTCACTTGTATTTCAGCCAAAGGTTTACTGGCCTGGTTGCTAAACTAAAATAACCCTCCCTGACGTTGTAGTAAATGTGACAGTTGTTATTATAATATGTGGATTATTGAGATGCTTTGTAAAGCCTGAATAAAAACCTCTGGTTGGAAAGTAATTTGTGATATGGTTTTATTTTCAATTGTATATGATGTGGTTTATGGTTAATGGTGACTTTATTTTAAATGTTAAAATATAATTTAATTTAAACTGCAGTAGTGCTTTATCGCTCTGTATGCTTATAGCCAACATATGGAATCAGTAAATACATTGTTTATATTGTTACACAATGGCTTATGCATCTAAATATAGGTTATATGATATTTATCTTGATCCATGGAAACAAGAAAGGCAAACAGTAATTCTGGGAGTATTAGATATCATCTGTGTTCACACATTTCACACAAGTTTCTCAGTAACAGCAAAAAAACCCTTAGCAGTATATTTTTGTACTGCATCACTGCCAATATCTCTGCAGGCAAACATTTGAAACATTGAGTTTTAATGTTTTTTTAATTTATTTAAAAAACATTTAAAATACAATTTTAGCTCTGACTCATTTCCATGTATGTTTTCAGAGTCTCAAATTCTGTTTTACGTTCATAAACAATGTGCATTCTTTTCTAAGGTAATGAACACCTACATTTTTATATGTTTTACCTCCCTTATCTGCCATGGGTAAATTGATTAACAAAATAGCCTGCTAAATATCTAAACATATAGCCCACATCAAACAACAGAAAACCAAAATATTGTATTTTATCAAATAAACATAAAACAATTATTAAATATTAATTATGCAGAATAAACTAAAAGTATAGTGGGATGCTAATGTCTTCTTCATCTTGCATACCTTTTAAGGAGGTTTTTTTTTTCTAATGCAATAACTTTAAAAATAAATAAATAAGTCTTATCGTGGCACACATCCAACATGCTAATTACTCTGCACACAGTTTGAATTAATTTATTATGCATGAAACAATCTAATATGATGACTGTGATAACTATGCGCACAGATAAGATAAAAGAGTGGTACCTAATTATGGCAACGGAATCAAGAAAAGTAATTATTCTTTGTAGTGGAGAAAAGTCTTTGGTTGGGAGGTGCATTGTGTCTTCTGAATTCAGCACTGCAATTAACGAACGGAGCCATGTCTCCATAAGGCACTGTTGTAATTGTTTTCTTGATTAGCTAGGCTATACCGTCAGAAATGCTGTCCTGTTTTATATCCATCAATGTTATGGTTGAGCTAAACCTGCTAAATTGTAGCATAAAGTGTAGCGCTTCACAACAACCTTGAATTAACTGCTAAATTGTGACACCTATTAAAAAATAACACACCTGCCTATTAAATATTGGGATAAAGGCTGAGAATGTAAAGAAATTCATTGTTCCACTGTCCATCAGGACAGACTGTGAAGCTGCCACTGATAATAAATGCAGTACTCTTTGGTAAGCCTGTGGGCAGATTCATTTACACCTGCGTCTGTTAGGACTCATTCCCCAACCTGTTCCACATACCCGAGGAGTCTGACATGTTTACATTACAACTGCATGCTGTTGGACGCAGCAAATAAAAATGGACTCTAAAATGAAGTTTAAGTGTGTAGCGGGAAGCGGCTATAGTCTTACTTTGCCGGGAGAATCAGTCTGTAAAGCTTGAGATCCTTGGTGCTTCAGTCTGGTAAACCTATAGAGTGTGGCCAATCAGCGTCATACTGACAGCTACAGGCATGGATGTGGACAAGTCTTAATAACAACAATGGCGGTAATTTAATGAATCACACATTTTAACATAAGTTCCAGCTGGGCATTCTGTTGACGTTGCACTTTGAGTTCCTAACATGATTGGCTGTCTAACTGATAGTGGAAGGATATGTCTAAAACCATTGGTTGCATGGTGCGTTCAAATGGGGTCGTGTTAAAGGTCGTGTTTACCATTTTCATGAGAAGAGTCCAAAACACCCCACCTGTTGTGATGTTCAGCCGGAGCTGCGAGTTCACGAGCGTCAGACTTTTTCAGAAAATGGCAGAATCAAAGGATATGACAGCTGATACGCAACCTTCAGACAGTTCCCTTTTTTTAACACAACTTAATAAATACTTTCATTTTTTGATAGGGAACCAAAATGCAAACATCAGCGAGAATTTCTTGTCGAGAGCCAGAGAAATGGACTATGGCAAATGGAAGCGTCTACAATATATGTGTCTCTCAACTGACCTCAGAATGTCACTTTAACTGTATTAAGGCTGAGAAGCTGCAGCTTCACACTTATCCCAGAAATGACTATTGCCTTTCATCTAAGGCCCAGAGCCCTTCATCACTGACAGAAGAACTAAGGCCACTCAACAATCTACAAAACAAGACTAGACTCTAGCTCTACGACTGACACACTTTCAAACTGAAGGAACATAACAAAATCCACTTTTATGTCAAAGTAGGTGAAAAGAAATGCCACCGACGCTTAGCGATAAAGGAATTTCACAATGTTCTGTAAGCCTCAGATTACCACCAATTCTACTCTCTTTCCCTTCCACTCATTGGCCGCCAATGTCATCATGCCCTGCACCTAATGAAGTGAAGCGAGGAAGGGGAATGGTGGTACAGTGATAGTGTTCCATGCAATCTGCACGGACGACGATGCTTCTATACAGTCCCTACTCTTTAGAGCACAAAGAGGGGGATTTGCACAGTTTTCTACTGAATTTCATTCGCAACCTACAGTATCTTTCAATGTAAATAAAAGGTCATCTAATATCTCCCTTTGCAGGTGTACTGCAGGGTTCAAAGTGTTTCCTACATCATAACAGGATGTGAATATGGCAAGCATTTATGCAAAATTACAAAAGAAAAATCTATTTGACATGATTAGGTTCTCCTATACTGTACAAACAGTGTATTCTACAGGGCCTTCAATAGATAACGTGTGAATAATATATTACTCCTGTAATCAATGGCGTTCTGGACTGCAATACACAGTGACACGCACTATGTGTATTTCGTGGCAGAATTACAGTATGTCGCTCCAGAGGGTTTTGAACAATGGATGTGCTCAGATGAATAACCTTAACAGTGGTCACCATGGTGGATATCAGCATTCAAAGTACACTTTGACATAACAGGCTACAGCAAATGTTGGCTGATGGCATTTCTATTTCTCAAACCACAGAAAATCTCCATGGCTCCCAAGCTGCTTAATGGTAAATAAGCCTATACCTTGATAAAGGTATAGGCTGCAGTGCACATTCAGAGAGGAACAATGTACCATGAAAACTCCACAATGTGCATCCCAACGAACACAATGGAAATTAAAATTAGCCTGTATGGCTAAATCTCACACATTTACATGACCTCTGTCAGGGATCCTATATGTTAATTAATGTGTATTGTTTCTTACTAAATAAACATAAACATACTGTACGCAATTTTTCACAAAAGTAATTTGCAGTGTAAACACAACTTACTTTTCTTTAGCAAAAGAAACAATTTGGCCACTTCAGACACATTCATGTTTGTGAAGGAGTTACTGCAAAATGGTATTTAACCGAAAAATCTGGCAATGTGGGCTTTTGTGAGGCAGAAGGGACAATAATTTGACCCGTACAATTATTAATTTTACAACTATGCTCCCACAATATGCTCAGTGGAATCTTCTCAGCTTTGATCTGCTGTTGAATTAAAATAAAATGTTTTGAACCTCACTGTGCTCATCTCTTAACAGGACAGGAATATAATAAATTCAGGATTTACTGGCAGACTTCATATTTCTTTGCGTGAAGCAGTATTCATTTATTAGGATTATCTGAATTCCACCAGAGATAAGAAGGAAAGGCACAAAGAATCAAAATCTTGTTAAAGGTCTTTAAATGCAGAATACATAATAAGATGTTGCTAATTTGATTTTGTTTGATCCACAAATAATAACCATTGATGTCTAAAAATATATTTATATATTTTTAAACGGTGTCTAGCCAAATACATAAAGAAGTTATATGAATATTGAACACGTTTAGAAGTGGCAAGAAAGAAGCAACCTCCTTCCTGCACATTTGTGAGGAATAATGTCCCTTTTTTAAAGCTCTATTCAGGCCATGCCTTTGACGTAGTTTATGGAATGTGTTCCTGCTGCTTTTTCATTTCCTCTTGCTGAAACAGGAATGCAATCACAGGGCTGATGCTAAAATCATTACCTAATGACTAAACCTTTTGTACGCCTTACTGCACGCTGTGCCGGCTTTTAATAGACCAAGATCCAGACAGCCACTGCTGATTATTGTGCTGACAAAATCATAACTTCCACTTGCGTGTCTGAGGCCCTTAAAAGCCTGCACTTGATTCAAATTGTCAGGTCCAATCAATCAATGACCTAGTTAAAAATGTTTTTTTACTCATTTTCAATGTCATATTGATCTTGGCTGTGTGTGTCTGTGTGTGTGTGTGTGTGTGTGTGTGTGTGTGTGTGTGCTTTTGAAAACATCCACCCAATACTAATTATTGTGTTTTTACAGTATTAAATAAATATGTTCCCTGAACACCATTAAACATGCAGCTACTGAACATAGTGTCCCAGCATAGACACAACACAGTGGCTGAATGGTATTCTCAGAAGAATATATGTGTGAGAGGCCATTAGGAGAAATATCATGACAATATCACAGAAATGCATAATGCAGCTAATTAAATATATGGTCTATAATCTCAAAGAATAAATTCAGATAATCTTCAACTCGTCTGGTGCGTCCTTCATTTTTTATTTTTCACAGTACAGTAGGCTATGAGAAGACAATTAGCTTACTGTTCCAGTCAGCTGGTGCCTATAGGCCTACTGCAAAACCACTTTATTATGCTTTCTACCCCCTACCTCCTTCCCACCTCCATTAAAGCCCCTGTCCATTACAGCCCCATCTCGTATTTTTACACCTGAACGTCCCTTTACATGGTGGAAAGACTGCGTGACAGCGGTGCATGAGGGCCATATGGTGGGGAGAGAGAGCCTCCTCGCTGCTGAGCATAAATCTAGCCAAGCCGTCTCTCCGTGCGCTATCCGCAGACGTCCCCGGTGGCTCACTTAGACCCGTGCCAAGGCAGCGCCGGCTGTGGGATGAGCATGGGTGGGTGGGTAGGGGAAGGATACACGAGGAGAAGGCTGTCCTTTAAGATGAGCCGTCTGACAGTACAAACAGGCCTGTTTGTCCGTCTCCTCAGAACAGCAGGGATCAGCGGGGCTTAGCGGGCTCGGCCCAGCTGCATGGGCCAGAGACAAGCTAGCAGACGCCTGAAACGCTGCTACACACTGCATTAGCAAAGGGCACAGCGCTTTACAGTCCTGGCTAACCGGACTGTGCCGGGGAAATACGGACAACAGAATAAATGCCTTATGAATAATTCTACACCATTTGTCTTTTCAGCGCGCACAAAAACAATTAGCGATCCCGCTGACTGTCAGCAAAGCGAGGTCTATTAACTACAAGACCCCCGCGAAACCCTGATGATCTCCAGAGCAAACGGGCCACGTTTGATTCCTCTGCAACAAGGATGAAGGCATCAGCAGCAGAGACATTTGTGTTTTAATTTCCTCAGTAGGCTTTACGGCCATACGTAAATGTTTAAATCGCTTCATAACATATGGTCCGCCTCGCTCTGTTTACCTCCTCCATTTAGTTTGACTAAATCGCTTTATTAGCGATTAGCCTCCCGAAAGCGGCAGGAAAACACAGCATCATACCTCATAATGTAATTTGCCCATAAAGTAGAAACGGGAATATGCAAATACTGTCTGGGTATTTTGCATCCTCAAACATGCCCCCGAGCTGCTTGTCCAATGACACAAATCATCAATTAAGATCTCAGCAGGGTTTAGGAGATAATCTAAATTGGCATTATCACTACCCCGCAACTCTCTAAGCATGTGGGGTATGCTACTGTACAACAAACCACTATGGGGCCTAGCCTGTCGCTGATCTCTTAAGAGGTGTGTTGTGTGTCTGTATCCTATGTGTATACCAAAATCATACAATTTACAGTACTAGCAATATCATAGTCTACTATTATAGGCCCAATGTGTGGAAGCTAACATTTAACAACAGGTTATCGTCAGATTAGCGCACAAGATAAAGATTTTGGAGAATACATTAATTAAGTAAGTAAATAAAGTGTTATTAAAGTTTCTCTAAGCAATAGGTTTGGCTGTGAAATTAATGGCTGAGGCAGCCTATTCCATTTGGCTAATCCGCTCCCACTCTTGAGGCAGGATGGACATCTTGTGTGGTGGGCCGCAAATATAATTGCACAATAATTCACAAAAAAGTGATCATAAAAAATATATACTGAAGGCTATTCAGTTTTCATATAGCAGAGGAAAGGGAAATTCTACAATTACGTTCAGTTACAGAGTGGATTTTTAAAAAATCTATGACAACAATTTGCTAGATACATGTATCTGTAGCATATTGTATATTAAGGATTTTGATGGCCTGATACTTGAGTAGAAATTGTTGAAAAACATCCTGATATGACCAAGAAACCCGGCTAACACCTCAAAAACAGTTGCTGAGGACACAACTCCATCAAATTAAATGTGAACTTGAAGCCAATACAAACTAGAAAGTGTTAAATGGCACAGAGAGAGAGAGAGAGAGAGAGAGAGAGAGAGAGAGAGAGAGCTATAGTCTTCAAGCTAGGGGGTTCCTGGAGGGTAGAGAATGGCTAAAAGTAAACATTTGAATTTCAGAGTTAATAGGCACTTTTGACTTAGAAGCATTTACATGAATGAAATAATGAAATATACAGAAACCCCACAATACATTTTGTCAGTTAATTTACTGTAGATGGCGTATATGATATGAAAGATATAGATATGCTATGAAAGATCATGTTAAAAAATACAAAGAACGTTGTTTTAAAATACAATGAATGGCTGTTTAATAATATGCCTAATATTTACATTATATAAATAAGCAACTAGGCCCACAGTAAAACAAGCGTGTGCCTAAATCCATTCTACATAAATTAAGTGTTTAGTTTTGTTATCTTTAGCGGACACACGATCCGGTACAGTGAACAAAACACAAAAACAACAAAGTCAGTTAATCTCCATCAAATAGCCCCCACCGTTCATTTGTGGTACTCGCAACTACAACGTCGTCCCAACACTTCAACAACGTCTTCAGACAAACATAGATTATTGTAATCAATCAATAAACATATATTTTAAAATATATATAAATTACTCCTCATGACAATCACCATTTTTTCTGCAAATAAAGCAGAAACTAAATTAAATAGCCTACATAATGTTTGTTACTATATCCCAACCAGGATCTTACTCGGCACTATACTAAAATGTCTCGCTTCCTGTGCTCCTTCTCCCAATTAAAATATCCCCCTTTGGGAATAAAGACCCACTGCATAGGTCTACTAAGACGACACATCTACAGCGGACACAGCCCATATCTCGGCACCATTCGCACCAACACATTTCAATCCAAACTCTGCATCAAGCACAACAAAAATCCATCGCTCTTTCAGTCCGGCACAAAAAAATCCATCTCGTCTCCGTTCACTCGTTTTTTTCTTCCCTACACCTCCTCCCTCCCTTCCTCCTCCCTCTATCTCTCTCCTTCTCTCCCTCTCTCTCTCCCTCTCTGTCCACCACTCTCTCTCTCTCTCTCTCTCTCTCTCTGTCCACCACTCTCTCTCTCTCTCTCTCTCTCTCTCTCTCTCTCCGTCACTATGCCCTGCCGCCTTGCTCTACGTGTGAATAATCTCCCGCAGTTGGGATGAGCGGGGGAGAAAAGCACCGCCGGAGCGCTCGGCCTGTCCACGCTGACATTGGGAAATGAATGACAGCTTACCTGAATGCCAATCTTCATCAGACTGACACCAGGCTGACAGCACAGCCTATACTCCTCGACACAACGCGTGACGTGTGCCATGAAGACCCCTCCCACCACCGGCCCCTCTCCTCTCCGCTCCTCGTTTTCCCGCTAAAGGAAAAAAAAAAGAAGAAAAAAAAAGAAAAAAGAAAAACAGCGGGCTACACCCGTGTACCCCCTCTCTCTCTCTCTCTCTCTCTCTCTC
>JAODUH010001905.1:0-12432 GCA_027564835.1 Typhlichthys subterraneus | reverse complement strand
CCTGTAAAAATATTTGTGTCTCTGTAGAAAAAGTAGTTGTGTCTCCGTAGAAAAAAGATTTGTGTCTCCGTAGAAAAGAATGGTATCTGTACAGCGCTGCCCAAACCATTGCAGCCAATCAAATAACGCCATTTCTGTGTCACGTCATGTGACGTCACGTGCAAGCGATTTCCGATCAAAGACCAGCAATTACCGGATAACATTAATGCTGGTTTGGACACACCTAACACCTCATTCAAATTTAGTTTTTCTACATTGTACAATAAATGTGAAGCAATGAAACTATGAATTTACTAAATGTATTGTCAATGTTGAGCCATTTTCAAGTTTAAATGTGTGAAACATACCTTATTTATTTTTTTACAAATCAAAACAAGGCTTCATTACATCCTCAACAATGGCTTAATGAATGCAATAAAACATATTTTGGCCTTTATTTAATTGTTTTGTTTAAATGCAAAGGGATACATAATAAATGTTGCCAAACTATCAAGTATCAAACAGTGACAAACACACACACAAGTTATATTTATACTTATAATAATAGTATAATAATATTGTCTAAAAAGATTAAAATTATATTGCATGCAAAGAAATACATTTGAGAAACATAAACAAAAGCCCTTGAATAAGAAGGCATGACCAAGTGTTGACTAGTGTATGCTCCAGACACAAGCGGTATATTGTATGGCTTCTATATTGAGGCTCCTTTTGTATTTTCTTTTTTTCCTTGGGCTTTGTGGAGATTGTCTGAGGCTTCTGTGTATCACCCCTGGACAGGGAGGACCTCAATTCCCCACCAGCACACACTAACAAGAGAGTGTGAATCCTCCGTATAGCATGTAGGTCAGGCGAGCCTTTCATGACTGCTGGCTAAAAGAAGAGGTTATTACCAGCAGATCCCAGATCTTCTCTAAAAGCAGCTTTGTCCCGCTGAGAAGGATGGCTGGTGAATATTGTTCACTGGTATGTATTTATAATGTCTGAATATAGCCAAACGAGGGTTACATTTCATAACATCTGCCTTGGCGAGATTGCCATGCTGGCTCTTCTTTAGTCAGAAGGACCATTCTCCAGTGGCACTATTGGAACTGGAACGTTGAACCCCAGACAGCCACTGCAGCCATATGGACATTAGCACCAAGCTAATGTTGTTCAGCTTAATTTGTAAGACCTGTAATATTACTCTAATGGAGGGCTATAACATATGCGTGTGAAATGTAATCACGCCATTCAGCAAATGCTGATGGCTGTTTCATTACACGAGGTGGACATAATGCCATAGGGCTGACGGCAAAACGGGTTACTTTTTCTCCATTTCAAGACTGGCTAATTTGCATATGCACATTTGAAAATGTTGAATTAAAGCACAAAAGAAAAACGCATTACGGCCCAACCACATTCGTACTATCACAGACCTTGTCTCATTACTCAGGAGTCTATCCCATATTACATTAAGGCTCCCTCAGGGCAGATTATCCTAAAGCATTTTCTACATGGGTGTTTTCTTCTGTGCAAAAGATGGCATAACATTTCAGAAAGAAAGAAAGAGAATGAATGAGTTCCAATAATCTAACTTAAACACTAGACTATGGAGCTTTGTACAGTATTGGTTCATGTGAAACAATGCCATAAATATTACATTAAAGAAATAGGCTTTAATATTGTAAAGTAATAAGAAAAAAAAGCTTTTTCTTTCTCATCTGATGTGACACTGTCAAGACTGACAATGTAATGCAAAGGCTGGCTAAACACAAGACATTTTACAATGATAAACTCTCATTACCATCATAAGCACCATACAGTATCGTGCCAGGCACTCCTTTCGGCAGCATTACAGATTCGCTGGCCTTGCCGTAAAAGACCAAGGAGGAACAGTTGGTTTATTGATGGATGCCACATAAAGGAGAGGATGAATGTACCAATGAAGAGGTTTGACATGTCTAATTGGGTATTCCTCTCACAACTCATGAGGACTCATGCATGTCATTACAATATGATGTGTTCACTCCTAGCAATGAAAAAGCATGTGCCTTTACATGGCTTTTCACAGTTGCTGATGTGCAGGTTTATCGTTTTAACTGTTGATTGGTATTTCTTATCGTATTGCATCCTTGTTAATATTCATCATCATCACATACAGTAAACGGTTCCAAACACACGCTAAACATAGTTATAAGATCCCCCTTCCTGCGGACCAAAAGGCTGTACTCAAATTTCAAGTGCTCCATGCAAGTCAATGCAACATGTCGTTAGTGGCATAGCACCCATATAAGCTCCATGATGCTCCAGAGATGCATCATGTTGCTCTATCTTTCTTTGTATTAAAGTATATTTGCTAGCACACCACCAAATGTGAACTGTTTACTTATTATTGTATTGTATTAGTATTGCTAAAGGAGACGCTACGTTGAAGGTGAAGTTTTATGAAAACAATTCTGACCAACTAACAAGGGCGAGCATATATTAGTTATAAAAACAGTAAATGGTTTACCTAGTGTATGTTTAAAACAACTGAGACTTTTGACTATGATAATAATAATACAAATAACAGATCGTCAAGTTGGCAATAGGGGTAGAAAATCATCATGGTTATTTATAATTGGCTGCTAAACAACAGACATTACCATGATATTTTGACACATATTTAATATTAGTTATATGTACTTCTATGTATTCCTTAGTGTTATTATGATCTGGTTATATCCAAATGTTTAGTCAGCCATTTTGTTTACTCGAATAGACGGGTCTGCCCAACATAAACAATGAACAATTGATTAGAGAAGATGATGAGTGAACCACTGACGCTCTGAGGTTGCCTCTAATGCAGTCTGCTGTCTTCCTTGCACTTGGCTGCCCTTTCTCTTTCTCTGCTCTCTCGCCTCCTCCACCTCCTCCTCCTCCTGTCGGAGAGCGGGAGAGAGGGCTGGAGAGCCAGCCTGGAGCTGGAGTGATGATTGATGACACGCCTCTCATGGCCCATGCTTCCCTGCTGACACACCCTCGCGTATTGCTACACTTTTCACCACTAATTGGGCAACCCTGCGCACTCCCCTCCCAGACGCTATGGGGTCCAGGTCCAACCGAAGCGCCCACTCTGAGAAGTGTGCGAGCTATACGGTTCTGATTAAACGCTGCCCGCAGAAGGAGCCCCCGCTTGGCCGCCAACACCCTGTTGTAGTGTTTACTGTGCGCTGTACATCTGCCAAATATTGCGGTGGGCACCATCAGCAACACATATTGGGAGAGAAGATGAGAAGCGGTGAGAACCCCTTGGAAGCAGCAGATCTATTTATAGCCAAGGCTGGAACAAAGCTTTGTGATATGCTGCTCGTGAAAGAGTCCTCTAGGTGAACAAACACTACTTTGTGATGGGTCCTGCAAATTCATCAGGTATTAAACACTGACAACGCAATAAAATGCAGACCAGCCATATGATATTCCAGCCATATGATATTCCCATCGTATCCCATATGTCCTGCAGTGTGTGTAAAGGCACCGGCTGGGGCCCGCATTGTGTGTACCCTGACATTATCAAGGATGACTTACGTAACCTATATGTTTGTCTGTAATAAATTTATGGAGATGGATATTAATGGACACAATTTGGATTGAGAGTCTCGTTCAAGGACACAGTATACTCTGTGCCTGTGTTTGAACTGACAGCATGAAGACCATTAATCCATTTAGGGCAAAGAGGGTTACAGAAGAGTAAACAATAGACCCAATGTCCTTTGCAACAGTTTGCTAAACAGCACATAGCAAATGTAGATTTACACAACAACGCTGTGTTGTATGCACAGGCAATTACTAGCCGCGCGAGCCATATGGTTGGAGAGCCATCTAATATCAGCTTGTTGTATGTTGTCTGATTTTCAATGAAGGACAAAGGTTCAACTTATGGGTTTAGGACATTGCTGCACTGCACTGATGCATGACTGATCTGTGCAAATGGTGAGCACAGAGTATTATGTTAAAAAAACAACAACAAAGTGCAGGGTAAATAAGCAGGACGTGCCACTAAATCTGACTACATTGGAACAAGTAGCGAGATTACTTTTTTTTTTTTCCTCCATGAACTTATTTTTCTCTCTCTTCCACTATCAGTTAGAGCTTATTGAATATATTGAATATCTTCTTAATTCCTTTCTCCCGTAGCGGAATTTGCACTGCCGTATATCTTCTTACCTCTTTTTATTATTTCGGTCTCCATTTATCTGCTGCTTTTTATCCCTAAGTAATTCTTAACGTTAAAGCTTCTTTGGGACCCCAGACTGCATAATTAGGACCTGTCACTTCCTTGGTGGCAGAGGAGCCAGGGGAAACCGGGAAGAGCCTTCAGTATGTCACGTCCAGGACAAAAAATCATCCGAATATAGGCAGAGAAGATGGTGTGTACAGAGGTCTTTGAATACACTCCCCGCCTGGCTCTCATCTTGGCATAAAGCCCATACTTTTAGAGAGTTCTAGAGAACAGTGAGGTTTAGGTAGGTGCCTGGGTGCGGACAGGTTCGAGTTGATTAGCTGTTTCTAAAACTACAAGCTTACAGCGTGAATTCTTATTATACAGTTTTTAATCTCTACAAAGGAATGCCTATGAATAATTCATGCAGCTGTGTACAGTATCCTCCTTGTTAATAACTGGGATGAAAAAAAATCTGTAGAATAATTTATTCAGTGGAAATAGCAGCACAGCAGTGTAGGGCTGAGTAAAGTGGCGAGAACTGAACATTAGAGCTGATCACGGCAAATGAAAATCCATTTGGAAGAATTGGAAAGTGTCCATTTGAAGTGTTCAAAACATTCACTTGCAATGAATGTTCCTCACTGTCAACTAACGCAAAAACAGAATTGTGAAGTGTCTCTGAGAGTATCCTGTATGTCACCATACGGTACAATTTAGTCCCCCCCACTGCCACACACACACACATTCATAGGGCATGGCTGCCCTATGACCTAATCATTTAAAAGGTAAAACAGTGATTGTAATAAAAAATGTTGTCATATTCAGCGAATAACTACTCACTTTTTACATTGCATGAATACCATATCCAGGGTTTCCCACATATAGACTTTACTTGGGCGGGCCGCCCAGGTTTATTAACGACCGCCCAAGTATCTGGCAACCCATTTTAGCATTTCATTGCTGTTGTTTTGTTTTGTTCGAGAGGAGAATTCCATCTGTGATCAAGCAGTAGTGGACAATCTCTCCTCAATCTCTACCCCTCATGTTAGTTATTTCAATTAAAAATTCTGTATAAAATTATATTGAGCGTGAAAAACACCTGCTGCATACAATAGAATGGCCTGCGCTTCCACTAGCGAGTTGGTTGGTGCTATGCAGTGGAAAAGCTCCACAGCCTACTGTGGAGCTGGTTAGAATCGCTTGAATAATATAAATGCCTTTGCTTAACCAATTCAAGTGTAATTTATGGTGACTTTAAAAATAACTTTCATGAAAATCACATTGCAAAGTGTGCAAGCGACCGCTATTTCAATCACGGAAAATGATACACAGTGACGGTGTAGCATGCATACCGAATAGGAAAGCGATCGGAAAAACAGGCTGAAATTATTATACAGTAATAGACTTATTATCCTACCCCAATTAAATTATATATTATTTATATGATACATATTTCCATGCATGTTTGTTTACAATAACAATTACAATTCTGTAATTTTAGCTGTCGGTTCATTCTCTGAGCAGTCAGTTGCTATTTGTTCGGACTCAGAGGAAATGGAACTATCAACGTCAAAATAAAAGTGTAAATAAATGTATAAACATCTCTAATAAAGATCTCATTTTGAGATATAAGACTATAAAGATTACATGTAGTTCAAAATATAACCTATAAATTAGTCAAATATTAAATTTAAATAACTAATATATCTAACAAGAGAAGTATAGAGGACACTAATTCTCTTTATCTTATCTCTTTATACTGTAAATGTTATTATTTAGCGCTACAATTGACACATGTAAAACAGCACATTAAAAATGTGCGTAGCCTACAGTACCTGATGATGTCAGCACAACGATTACCATATACTTTAGTATAACAAGCTAGATGTCAACATGACGCAAGTAATGCTGATAGTGGATTTATTAATATAATTCGCTGATGGGAAAAAAATTATGAAACTTCACATTGTCGTTACAGCAAACACACTCATTTGAAAAAATATGTAAGGAAACGAAATGCTTAAAATACATTTACTTTACTGTCTGGCTCTTGGATAGCCCGCTCAGAATACCGCTTTACTCAATATAACAAACACAAAAACAATGTTTTTTTATAGGCAAGCTATTTAAGGATTATTTCGTTACTGTGCCAAAGAAAATCCAGAATCTGATATATTACAATTATTTGAATCCATCTATGAATATTTGGATGGAATGTGTGATAAAGGCTTCCCACTATATATATATATATATATATATATATATATATTACAGAAACTATTGTAACTATATACCAGCTGGAACTTGAAGGCAGTGTTATTCCATATTTTAAAGTATATGGAAAATAAATAATTGCAAGTTAAAAAATGTAAATGCTTCATTGTGTCAAACACGAGACAAAACCATCCTTTCCTTAATGTTCCTGCTTGCTTGTATGCAGGGACAGCTTTCCATATTGACAAACTAGGCAGTCACAGTGCCCTTATTTACATAACATTTAGAGTTCATTTAGCCAACACATCCAAAGCCATTACAAATATTCTATCAATAAAATTGAGGCAACAATAAAACAAACCTCATTGCACATGCATGCTGCTATGTACAGGACAATGTTTAGTTATCTTAAAAATATATATAATATTAATAATAATAAAAAAATAATAATCCAGAATTTCATTTACTGTGTCTGTAAACACAATCTATTTTTCAATAGCTCCATTGGTCTTTCAGGAATATTTATATGACTGAGAATTGTTAGTGAACAAATCTGACAGAAAAATTGGAAAACAAGCCAGAGCTAGTTATGAGAGCAGTTATTTCAACGATTGGCAGTATTTATAATTTCAGGACCGCCTCCTCAATACAGTCACTGCCGTTAGCACAATACAATAATACTATTCCACAGTCAACCAGTATACAGTATGATGCTACTTGAATCATACAATACAGCACCTGGTCCTTATGATGATCTGCATGGGCAGAATACAGCCTGGTTCTTAAAATTAATCTTTACACACCCAGAAGGCCAAAGCACACAAAGGCACATACAAACAGGACATTTAAACCGCTGTATGACCTCTCTTCTACAAATAAAATCAGCGAGGACACAACTTATTGAAGCAGGATTGGCAAAGCTTGGCCAATGATCCAACAGTGTGAATGAGAAGATGCAATGCTATTTCAAAATAATTCTTGCAGCAGAAGAAGATACAAAGACAATGTAATTACAGATGTTTTTGCTGCTGTCACTAGAATGAATGTATGCCAGGTAGCCTCATACAGTTAAGAACTGGATGAGGAAAAAATTAATTAAATGAAACTGCTCACCCAGCTCATAACCTACAGAGGAGAGTGCTGTTTGGTGACATTAGGCCTATGCACAATTACAAGATTTCCTACGTAAAAACAAATCTAACTTAAAAGTATGTCATACAATTTAATAAAGAATAGGTCATATACATGGTTTGTATGAGCCATCAATGGGGAATATACTTTTGTTCAAATATAGGCATATGGCTGCAATACCATTGCTCAAAAGTGGGCATGCCTTGTGACCGGTTAGGCTGTATTGGTATACTGGTGGTATCCTGACTGGTGTCTTTTTCTGCACATTCCATTTTATTAAAAGCAATACTGGCCCGTGGGGCACATGTCACCGGTACTTGCAAACATGACACCCGTGAATGCAATTGTGTATCTATGCAGAAGCATAGAAGAGGGTGAGAGGGTGGATATGTTCAAATCAAAGTGGCACCCACGCTGTGCAGAAAGAAGCAGCCATAGAAGCATCCAGAGCTTGTGTTAGCATCAAAGGTAATGGCTGGTGTGAGGATCGCTGTTTGGAAAGCAGGGCTCATACGTCACAGGCCAGTGAGCCAGTGTTCACAATGAGGAATACGTAGAGCTGGGGAGTGATTGCACGCCTACTAGAATTTAACAACCCAGATTTTTTCTAAAATGTCACACAATTTGCTTAGATATTACTTGTTTTTTACATGTTTTAAAAGCTAGTGTTTTTTCACCATACAGTAAAAATCATCAAGAACTAACCTAAACAAAACTAAATGTGCTATTCAGATTAAATGCACAAAGCAGAGAGCCCTCTTTACGGTAGAGTGTAAATCTTATTTCCTATCGTTTGTGTGGATGAGGAGCGCAAAGATGGTGCAGGGTTTAATCCATTTGTTTTGCTAGGTAGGAGATAAATTAATCTGATAATGGTGCATTTGCAAAGGGCAGTTTGATGAAGAGGAGAAGAAGGATATACTATATTTTATATTTCCACACAATAAATGAATTAAACATACCAGGTACAGTAATGCCATTTACGTGGCAATTTGCTTTAGTTATATGGCCTTCCATCCTTCCTACTGTCCTCCACAGCTAACCCCCCCAGAAAAAAGGTTCACAATGGCTGCCCCTCAAACAGCGCTGCGTCATTATCTCTGTCCATGCAGTGACACCTATACACTTGCATGAGATTTAGGGACTGAGCTTTTGTTTGCGCATTTGAACAGCCCTTAAAGGAGTGACTCCATGAAAAACAAATATTTCTAGTGGTTTTTGGAATTAGTTATGTTGGAATTGGAGATGTAGCCTACTAGGCTAATCCTTTCAAAATGGACTGTTACCTTCCCGGTCTGTAATGGCCATAGAAGAAAAAGAGGCAAAAAAATATGCAAATTTTAAAAGTCGGTTGTTGCTACGTAGAACTTACTCTTTGTTTGGTAACGGCCCTATGAGGATATGACCGCCCTGCCATCTATCGTAGTAGTCAATGTTAATAAGAATAAGTATAAGAATAAGAAGAATAAGAATGAGTAGAAGAAGAATAATACGAATAATAAGAACATTTATATAGCACATTTCTAGGTACTCAGTTGCTTTACAAAAAAAAAACCCTTAGTTTATATCAGAGGGGTCTCATTTTTGAAAGATATCAGTCAGGAGAATGGTACAAAAGAATTACAAAGCATTAGATATACCATGGAACACAGTGATGGTACAACAGCGACATTACCAAGAACTGGACGTCCCTCCAAAATTGATAAAAAGACAAGAAGAAAACTGGTCAGGGAGGGTTCCAAGAGGCCTACAGCAACATTAAAGGAACTGCAGGAATTTCTGGCGTGCTGGCTGTGCGCTACATGTGACCACAATGTCCCGTATTCTTATTCTTATAAATGGGCTATGGGGTAGGGTGGCAAGGCGGAAGCCTTTTCTTACAAAGAAAAACATCCAAGCTGAAATTTGCAAAAACAAACATCAATTTCCCCAAAAGCACGGTTGGAAATGTGTTATGGTCTGATGAAACACCCAATGGTCACCCAAAGAACACCATACCCACAGTGAAGCATGGTGGTGGCAGAATCATGCTTTGGGGCTGTATTTCTTCAGGGTGGAGGGAATTATGAACAGTTCCAAATACCCGGCAATGTTGGATCTGTACTGCACAAAACTGTCAAGCGTCCATTAGAAAGCTGAAGATGAAGAGGAAGTTCACCTTTCAGCACAACAACGAGCCAAAGCACACATTCAAATCCACAAAAGCATGGCTTCACCAAAAGAAGAATAATGTTTTGTAATGGCCCAGCCAGAGCCCAGACCTAAATCCAATTGAACATCTGTGGGGTCATCTGAAGAGGGCTGTGCGCAGGCGATGTCCTCGCAATTTGACAGATTTGGAGCGCTATTGCAAAGAAGAGTGGGCAAATATTGCCACGTCAAGATTAGGGAAGTGAAGTATTAGTTTAAGGGTGTGCACACTTATGCAACCAGGTTATAAGTAAGGTATATATATAAGATATGTAAGGGTTTTATTTTAAATTTTTCCCCTTTGAAGATTTCAGTTTGTTTTTCAATTGAATTGTTCATATTATAGGACATATTAAAGGTGGAAAAAGTTCTGACATGATTTATCTTTGTCTCATTCTTTTACATCACAAAAACCTTCAATAACATAAGAAGTGCAAAAAAGACACTATGAATTCAGAATTGTGAAACATTATGGGCCCTATTTTAATTATCCAAGTGCACGGTCTAAAGCACAAGGCACAAATTGGATCCATGGTTGCTATTTTAACGGCAGATAAAACGGTCAGTGTGCCATGCGCATCGTTCAAAAATGGTTGGATTTACTCTCTTCATTATTCATGGGTGTGTTTTAACATACGATAAACCAATCCGAGATTCATCTCTCATTACCTTAACAAATGAAGGCGCGCTTGCATTGCATCATAGGCGGATTGATATTATACCAGCGGGTATAAAAGTAAAAGCACTGGAGCAGACCATCAAGACAATAGCAAGATTCCTAAAATATGTTTTGTAGGTTACACACTAATATTTCACATTGTACTCCATTATGAAACTCTAATCCTTGTCAATTCCCACCTAAATTACGGCAACTCTCGTCTCTCTGGCATTCCCACCAAATGCATCAATAGACTCCAATTAGTTCAGAACTCTGCTGCCAGAATCCTCACAAACACAAGGTCAACAGATCACATCACTCCAATTCGGATTCAACTTCATTGGCTTCCTGTAAAATTCTGTATAAACGTTAAGACTCTCCTCCTCACATACAAGGCCCTTCTAAATCTGGCTCCCTCCTACCTCTCTGACATTCTCCTTGCATAACCCCAATCTCTCCGCTCCTCCTCTACAGGGCTTCTGGTCACCCCCCATTCCTCATGTCCACCATGGGGGCTCAGGCCTTCAGCTGCTCTGCCCCCAGTCTCTGGAACACACTTCCACTGCACATTTGACATGCCACCACGGCCACCTTGTTTGCTAAGCTCCTCAAAACCCATCTCTTCAAGGTTGCATATGACATTTGACTATTTTTTCCACTCCCAACTGACTCATTTTATTTAGTTTATTTTGTATATATTTCTCAGATAAAATGTTTATTTCTATAGTATGTATATTTCAGCCGTGTTTTATATCTATGTATTTGCTATGTAAGATGTCCATGAGTGATTAGAAAGATGTCCAAAATAAAATGTATTTATTATTATTATTATTATTATTATTAACGGCAGATACCGTTATCTGCTGGTAATTTTTTATCCTTTGCATATGTGTGTGCTCCTGCACGTCTCTGTATGTGTAACAAGCAGAGTTTACACACGTTGTCCACCTGCCATAGGCGATAATATATAATGCGCCTCGCGCTGACTTTAGACCAGGTTTTTGCTGGTCAATCGCACAATCACTTTCCGCTGCCTCAAGATAGCAATGTGTCAACAAATATCTTCTCGGATATCACTAGCTTACCGTTCTCTGTGCATATTGAAAAAATAATCTGATACTTCTACACAGCCCTAGCTTTGTAAAGAGTAACAAAGCAACAAAGTTGCGAACACCGCTCGTATCAACAAAGTTCAAAGCTATTTAGCATGGAGCTTGCTTTTATCCACCTATTAAAGTATGCTTGTAACAGAGAGGTTCTAATTGCAATGAGATACAGCTACTCATCTAGATCAATAAAGCATTTATGCACCTCAGTGAATTGGAATAAAGGTGGTTAGAAATAATTAATAGTGATACTGAAAAGTGAAACTATAACTTTTGAACACTAATAGATTTTTTCTAAGACTCACTAGAGGGTATTAAACAAGCAGAGGCTACATTAGTTTCAGCTTTGCACTACTATTACAATAACTTTTGGCAAACTGCACTGCTAGTTTATACCCAATATCAGCAGTACTGCACTTCAAGACAATTTCACTTTGACAACTATCCCACAATTGTCACAACATTTAAAGATCATTAGTGAAAGTGAAAGGACGTGCAGTTTAAAATAGCAGTCATGTGATCTTCACCTTAACTGTATGGCATTAGCACACGCATACAAGCCCAAAATGCCACATACTCCAAAGCTGACCTTACACTAGAGAACTTTGAAAAGATTGTAGAAAGACTTCTAAAAGACAAAAGTCTGACACCCTCACACACTAACCATGCAGTATACTAGATGACATTGAAAAGACTAAAACATGACACCCTCTCACATTTAAAGACAATGTGTAATTATATTCACTGCGTTTTTAGTTTTTTTAGCGTGAGAGTTTGCTTTGCACACAACACCAGGTCTATGGTCTACAGGCCATCTCATAAAGGAACCAGTCCAAAAATAAATTAATACAACAATCTAATCTACTGTAAACATTGGAGCGGGAGATTGGCCGGAGAATCGGAGCAGCGGGAGCGGTATTGCAATCACTTTACCGCACCGTTGTGAC
>JAODUH010001904.1:0-12434 GCA_027564835.1 Typhlichthys subterraneus | reverse complement strand
CCTTATATTATATGGCACACCGATTAACAAGAAATTTGGAAAAGGGCACTTCATATCAAAAAGGTTGCTGACCCCTGCTTTAGACTACTAGACTAACCATATTGGAGACTTTGAAATTAATCAATCTTGTCGTTGAAAATGTTCTATATTAATCCCTACTGATCTCACTGCTGCTCACGTACTGTATCATCTACCGTAGAGAAACGAAACCAGTTGTCATAAAGCAATTCAAAACAAAATGTTACCACATCTATTGACAAAAATTATTCATATTAGCTTGGCCAAATGCTCCGTATCGGATATCCTGGCCTAGTGGTTAAGGTGTTGAGCTAGTTATTTGGCTTTTTTATTTCGCGTGATCGAGACCCACTCCAGACAAACTAGGTTTTGGAAACTAACATTTTTTTATAATTCTATTAGTTGTAGAGAGTTGTGATGTAGTTCTCATTAATATAAAACCTATTTGCGAATGTAATAATTAGGTGACGAATGAAAACGTATTGTTAATATTTGTGTAATTTAGACGAATCTGCTGCCAGATGTGTGCTGCGGTAAAGTAAAGCGCACACACCACATGAACGCGAATAGGAACCAGTTATCTTGGGAACCAGTAGGCACGTAACACCGGTAGATATATTTTGGAACATGGAAATCATTCAAATTAGACCTGAATCATAGCATACAATTAGAAACAACTAATCTTAATATCCGTCTAGCGAATACCAAAATGTACATAAATCCGAAGACAGACAAAACATATCACTGAAACTATATCTTAATACAATAGTAGCATAATAACACAACCCAGTATACTGGCCCGGCTGCTGCAGAACAAAGCCTAATAAAAACTGAGCAATCCGAATATCATAATTTACCTGTTGTATGACCAACAGAGAAACGTCAACCAGCTTCACGTCATGACAACATGCTCACGTGTGGTGTTTGTTTTGCGTATTGGCCACTCCAAAACAAGCCAAACAGCAGAAACAAGTATTCGGTTACACTGTGGGTAGCCTAATGTTCACTGTATTATTATCATTTTGCCTCTTTTGTTTTCGGGTAATGTAGACATCGCCCGTCCGCTTCGCAACATTGCCACCAAATGGCGAGGAGGACTCACTAGCACAGGAGACATTTTATTGTATTGTATTGCAAACCATACGCTACCATATACCATGAAGTAGCTATTGAGAACCCCTTGGTCTCCACCGTCAAAGCTGCCGTTCTCAGCTGTCAGCCTTAGATAGATAAATAGATTGATAGATAGATAGATAGATAGATAGATAGATGTTGATTTTTTTCTGCATAGGCTATAAAATAGCAATACAAACTCTGACTATAATAGAAGAAGAAGCATACTTTATTAATCCCCTAGCGGAAATTCGTTCTCTGCATTGTACCCAAAAACCGTTCTCTCAAGGGAGAAGTGGGCAGCCACCATGCAGCGCCCGGGGACCAACTCCAGATTCTGGTCAACGGCACTGACTGGAGGGTGAACTTAATATGTTTTTGGTAGTGGGGGAAAGCGGAGCACACCCACGCAGACACGGGAGAACATGCAAACTCCACACAGAAAGGCCCGGACGACCGGGTTCGAACCCGGGACCTTCTTGCTGGGAGGGTACAGTGCTATCCACTGGGCCACCGTGTTGCTAGTAATTTACAGAAAACGTGTCTCTCCAGTCGAAATTACGTAGGCCTACCGTTACAACACCATTGTGTCCATAATTTCCCTATGACCAATACGCTGTAACGCTAAAATAAATATTCGCTAGGTTTCAGTATGTTAAGTCAAGTTAACAGGTTCTGTGCCGGTTCTGGCTCCACCCACCGTTACTGTTATTAGGCTACGTGTTGGACGTTTAGGGCTTGTGCCACAGCGCGCATCTGGGTGAGAAACACTTCTCAAGTCAGGTCTCTCGGGCGGGGGTGGAATCGACGGCCAATTCCTAATACTCTTTCTTCGTTATTTGGATGTCAAGCTTTGCCAGTGGCATTGTATCCTGCATGTAATCAAATTGCATTTTTGAGCCAGATACAAGAGCGCAGCAAGAGGTGGGTGTCGCAGCCTGTGATCCCAAATGGTGGAGTAACTAACCTGGAGATTCTACTGCTTCAGATCTGGGAAAAAAAAGTTCATATGTATTCACATTAAGGCTAACCATAAAACCATGGCTCTAAAAGCGAGAGTTTTGTTCGCGTTTAGCTCCGAAAACCCAGGAGAGGTTTCCATAATGGAGAACGAGGTTGTAACTTTGTTCAGCGAGGAGGAGCTGGAGGGTTGGTTTGAGGGGGAGAATAGCCAGGGGGATACGGGGCTCTTTCCTGCCTCCTATGTGGAGGTAATCAAGAGCGATGTCTCCTCCAACAACTTCTTAGACTCGTCCTCCTCCTCTTTTCAGACCAAGTCAAACGCCGTGGAAATCTCGAAGGTCCAGACTACTAGCAGTAGCCAGTCGTCCCCACAGCGGGGCAGCTACCAGACCAGCCAAGGCAGTGAAGATGACTGGGACGATGACTTGGATGACAGCTCCACCACCGTGGACGAGACCTCGAGTTTCGCCGGCGCGCCTTCACTTTACCCAGTGACAACATCGTTACCTGGCCGCCGTAGGAGCGCGCAGCAGCAAGCCAAGAGCTCGGCGACAGTGGGTAGAAATCTCAACAGGTTCTCTACTTTCGTCAAATCCGGCGGGGAGGCCTTTCTTCTGGGGGAGGCCTCCGGGTTCGTCAAGGACGGGGATATGATCTGCGTGGTGATGGGACTGCATGGGCCAGAATGGGAGGATAACCCCTATCCGTTCACATGCACAGTCGATGACCCCACAAGGCAGACCAAGTTTAAAGGCATGAAGAGTTACATGTCCTATGGCCTGACACCGAGTCACACCAACACACAGGTCAACCGCAGGTACAAACTCACACAGAGGCTAATTACTGCATCAGTCACTGTATTTACAGTAGCCACAAAAATACGTATTTCTAGGTGCATCATGTGTTAACTAATGCCTGCCTCTACTTATATGACCACTCAGCTGATTGTGGCTTTTTTAGGTCCTATTGTACCTATGTAGGCTATGTCCCGTTGTAACCAATGTTGCTAGTCAGTATATTTACATGGGTCAAATAACAAACACAATATTTATGAAGGATATGTACATTTAACATTTATATCAAGGCATATTTTGGCCTAATAACATTGCTTACCTTTAATGCTACCCCCAGGTATAAACACTTTGATTGGCTGTATGATCGGCTGGTGGAGCGTTTTCCCGTCATATCCGTGCCCCACCTTCCAGAGAAACAGGCCACCGGTCGCTTTGAGGAGGACTTCATTACCAAGCGGAGGAAAGGTTTGATCTGGTGGATGAACCATATGAGCAGCCACCCAGTACTGGCCCGCTGCGGCGTCTTCCAGCACTTTCTGACCTGTGGCATGGATGAGAAGGCATGGAAACAAGGCAAGAGGAAGGCGGAGCGAGACGAGCTGGTCGGAGCCAATTTCTTTCTTACCATCAGGTAATATAACATAACATAACATAGCATAGTTCAATGAACATTATGATACCTCAACCACATTAACTAACATGATTTGAGGTAATATAATAATTATGCAGTCACTGTCCATTAATGAAAGCAGTTGCAATTGGGCTTATTAAACTGGAAAGTTGTTATTTAAAGTGAGTGTTTAAAGATCAAGCAACACAAACACAAAATGTGGTTGATTATTGACTTCTTCATGATTTTACCATTGTTTCTTCATCAAAAACCCTCTTTCATGTCTTTATCAGCACACCAGCTGTTCCTCTGGACCTCCAAGAGGTGGAGAGCAAGATCGAGGGTTTCAAGACGTTCACCAAGAGGATGGATGAGAACCTGGTGGTGGTCAACACCACCATCAACGAGTTTGCCCGCAAGCAGATCACCGGCTTTAAGAAAGAGTACCAGAAAGTGGGCCAGGCCTTTACGTTCCTGGGCCAGGCCTTCGAGCTCGACCAGCAGGCTTACTCAGCAGGCCTGAACCAGGCCATCGCCTGCACGGGGGAGGCCTATGAGGCAATAGGGGAGTATTTTGCAGATCAACCAAGACAGGACCTGGACCCCATATCAGACCTGTTGGACCTGTACCGAGGCCACCTGGCCAACTACCCGGACATCATCCATGTACAGAAAGGTAGGACGAACTGGAATGAATCACAGGTTCACATTGTTCTTGTGACCACTGAGAAGCATAGGGCACCCCCTAAACTACAGGTTGTTTCAAAATGATGGACCCTAGTCCATGATATAGTTGTATATGTTCATGCTTGTAACCACAAACTGCCCATGAATATTAAGAGAGGAGTATAGAGTTTACTTCATAAAACTGTATCTCGTTGTTGTTGTGTAATTGAGTGTTGTGTGTCATTTTAATACTGTATGTCATCGTTGTGAAATAATGTATACTGCTTTGAGAAATGGGTCCATCATTTTGAAACACCCTGTATATTCGTTTTTGGTAGGTGGGTTAGCTAAGTATCTGAGGACAGACAATTTTGGCAAACTAGATGTTCAGTCATAACAAGTTACATTCAAATCAAACAACACAGTATTTTGCATATTACTGTAACATTGAGTATGAAACGGATTCATAGGCCCACAAATGCTACATAACATATCCAATTGGGAAGAAAAAAACAAATTCTGTGAGTTTCTCTTTTGTAACTAGTTATTGGTAGATTTGTCAGTGAACATTACTGCAGAGTGTTGGTAATAGATTTGATAGACCTCGTTTAATTTCTGAATTATAAAACGAGGTCTATTTGAACTGACTTCAGGCACCTGTATATATATTCACATAAATATTGATTCAACCTTGACATTTCTGCAGGAATTTATAAACAGTTTTAACGAATGTTGGCGCGTTGCCACGGTTATGCGCCTGGCCCTAAAGGCCCATGCATGCTTGTGAGTCAAAGCTACGGCGTCACCTGATGATAGGGTGACATACCGTCAGCCCTGCACCTCTCCAAAATGTAACTAGCGGTCGACCGTCCATCCTTCGTTTCGACGTAAGAGTCTTTTGAGAGAGATTAGAAGCAAGCCCATATGCCAGAGTATGCTCTGGAATTCTGCATGTTTCTAACAACGCCATGGCCTTCATGAATGCACTGACTTTCTCCCTTTGACAATCCTTGTATAATTATTAGATTAGATTCGATTAGATTCGATTAGATTAGAGACTAGCCTACAAGTGCACGACAAAACAGGAATTTTCCTGGGATTTCCTAGTTGTACGGGCAGCAAAAAGCGGTCTTTTATAAGTACTATTTTGTGTTGATTGTTTCCTAGGATACATGATGGTTTAAATAAGAGATTTGCTGAAAATAAATATTTGTATATGCTTATTTAAAAACGTTTTACTTTGTGTTTTTATTAGTGTTCTGTCAGGAGCCAAGACGTGGTTTTCCCTATGGCATTTCCTTGTTGTTCATGCAGCGAAAATTGGTCATTTGTGTTCGCACAGTTTGTTTCCTATGATATACAGTAACTAATAGATTCACTGATCGTATTTTTATATGCTTATTTCAAAACGTTAACACTCAATTTGGGTTCTAATTAAGGCACATAAACAAGACATTGCACTTCCGCATTTTGCCGCTTCACATCAATCGCATACGCAGTCAACGCGCACAGGTTTGCGTGGTCGACAGACCAGCGCCGGAGTATAATATGTTGAAGCTATGCTGTAGACTAGACGCAAGCTTGACGCAGAAGCATAAATGGGCCTTAAATAAATGTCCGCTCTGTGTTTATTATTGGGGTTGCGTTTACTGGCATATTGTACAGACGATAAGCAGAGTGAAAGTTAAAAGGATGAGCAGACTGACATTGATTTCGTGGTTGTAGTCTGGGGACGGTGCAACCTGACCCTAGAAATAAGTGCAATTAAAAAAATAAATGTATATTTTTCTAAAGAAGAGATGATGACCATGGCTCACCACTGTGCAAATAGATAGGCATGGCGGCCTGTTTTCAGTAATTCTATGACAACAAACTTATAATGCATATTCATAGTATTGTAACAGCCTGGGGGGCTGTAACTAAAAAGAACACAAATCTCCAAACTAACATATGATAACAGAATAACATACAATGAGGTGTGAGTGTCTGTAGGTGTATGTACTGAATATATGTGGTGCGTGTTGCATGCTAACTAAACTAAGAAACAAACTAAACAACAAATGGCATGTGTGTTTTGTTTGACCTTTATTTTACCAGGCAAGTTGACTGAGAACATATTCTCATTTGCAGGCCTGGGGAATAGTTACGGGGAGGAGAGAAGGCAATTTAAATAATTGAAAACTGGGGATGATTAGGTAGCCATGATGGTATGAGAGGCCAGGTTGGATATTTCGCCAGGACACTGGGGTTAACACCCCTACTCTTATGATAAATTGGATTACATTGGATATTTAGTGACCACAGAGAGTCAGGACACCCGTTTCACATCTCTTACAAAAAATGGCAGTCCTTTTCACTGCCCGGCATTGGGGTTTTTATTTTTTTTTAATCCTTAAACCAGAGAGAGGAGTGCCCCCTACTGGCCCTCCGACACCACTTAGCAAGGTTAGGCATGCCTGCCCCCTAGAGCAGGGTAGTTGCCAGGAGGGTGGAGATCAAGTGTGCTGCAACACACACCTATGTAAGTGAAAGGCCCAGGTGCATTTCATTATATTAATTAGGGCCTACTCCTCCAGTCAATAAGGAGAAAACAATCACAGCAAGGCAAGGCAAGGCAAGGCATAGCCATCACAGTATGCATTCATTTACCAAAATGGAGGCCTCACACCCCTTTCTCTTCATATGAGCACAGCGGTATCCTCTTGTCAAATGTTCATACCTGGTGAAATTTTCATACCAATGTTTCCAATGTTCCAATGTCCAATAGTAGCCTATGCATGCTAACCGGTTTTGAATCTTTCTTTGAAAAACACTGTTAAGCTTAAGTGTTAGCCTTTTACCAGAAGCTGTTCAAGCGATGACAATCCTAGGAATCAAATATGTCCTTGACTATGAAAATCCACTTATTTCTTTGTCTCAAGTCTACAGTAAGCTAAACTATTGGACTCATGGAAATAGCCTAATGTAACGATTTAGTCTCTTCTTGCTAATGTTTGTTAATGTTGGCACCAGACAGACATGTAGCCATATCAACTCATAATTATAGGCTATGTAGTTTGGTAATGACACTTCAGCGTGCTATGCAGTACAGACCCACATGCAGTCAAATTAATGTGATCTACTGTACATTAAATACAATCTCAGAACCTGTAATGTCCAGGGTTGCGCCGAAGGGTGGCGCACCCTTTCTCCAGGTCTGCCTTGCCTATTTGTGTCCAACCGGCGGACATATGCCCCTGTTCACAGCGTGGGTGTGAGGGCATATAAGGATGGAGGGTTATTTTGTTTTTTGTGGGTTGTTTGCTTTTCACCTAAGTGAATGTAGTGACTGTTGCGTACCTTTGGATGTGTTGCACCTTTTGTTATTTAACAAAGAGCAGTGTCTCGTCTATTCACCTACTCTGAGTGTGTCTACATCTGTCCTTGTGCTCGCAAAGCTCGCAATGTGACAGAATAACCCACTGAAAGAATGAGTGCACCAGACGTGCATGCTGCGGCCATGTCTAGTCTGGAAGACCGGCTCGCTCAGATGGAATGGTTGTTAGGAAATATCTGTGACTTGCTGAGCTGCCTGCCACCCATCGCAGCACCAAAGGTCACTCTAGCGTCTCAGCGTGGTTACACCTGGGTCAGCAACAGGGGCAGATCCGGAGTCGGAAGCTATTGGGGCTTGGTCTGGTGGACAGGGCCCATGTGTTCGTGCCGCCCTGCTTCAATAGGGCACCCAGGACTCTTCCCCCGGGCCGTTCCTCCAGCAGACTGTTAACTGTTGACTGGCTTAAGGAAAGCCAGTGGGTGTGGCATATGCTGCTGATGTTTACCAGCCTGTCACTCCAGTGGGCAGCCACAGCCTACTACCACCCCCAGGGGGCCCAACTCCAAGATAACCCTGGGCTAGTGCCATAGTTCTGGTCCGCGTTTGGACACAGCAAGTGTTGCGTGGAAGCAGCTGAGCATGACCATCAGTCTCACCAGACCATGAGTGTGTGCTGGCTTGGGTTGTTAGGCCTAATTAGTAAACCTATACTGTATGTCAGGATTTAATACTGTATGTCAGGTGAATGTATTATCTTGGCAAATGTAAAGTATAGGCTACATATTTTAAACAGCCTAAACCTCACAGTGTCTCACAGTGTTCTAATTCTTTGGGATGATTATTACCTCATCTAGTCCTGTTTGAGACAAGCATGCAAAGACATTGCTCACATGCCAAAAATGTTGGTTCAGTAGGATATCTCACACCAAACAGGCTGCAAGTTGCAAACATTCTATCTCAAGACAGCTTATAATACATTTTGCAGTTTTTGCCCACTGGAATGCCACCAGTCAATAATTTTACCGCGTAAAGCAAGCCTGGAATGTGCACTTGATAAAAGTTCATCTTCATCCAATGTTTTTAGGCTACCATTTGTCTGTTGATCAACCAACACACTTTACACTTGTCAGCTTTCATCATAAATATTTGACTTGAGAAATTATAATTGTCTTGTTAGACAATGCATATATCTTGATATTACCCCTGATCCCCTAAAATGCTTGCATCATCAGTAGCCTAGTGCAGACTTGGGTTAAATTCAGAAACGGCTTGCTTCAAAATGGTCTATTATTGTTAAGGCCCGCTTTCATCGCTCTGCATTGGGGCCCACTGTTTCCTTGTTATGCCATTGCAGACACACTTTTATTATGAAAGTAAGTCCTGACAAAGTTTCTGTGAGCTTATTATGATGTTCACATTGTGTTTCTGCTGTATTTGTAAAACAAAGAGACAGAGGCTGTTTCTTTGTGTTTCTGCTATATGCATTCTTTTCTGTTTCTTTTCTGTTACGTTCTGCTGACCTGCGAAACGTCATCATTCACAGCCAAGTACTATTCCAATTAACAATTTCGCAACTAGCCAAGAACGGATAAAATACCCGTAAGTGTTCTCGATTACCAAGGATGCATCCAGTGAAAACTCTCTGAAATCTCTCTGCTGCGGAAAAATGTCAAATAGTGCAATGCCTTGGACCAGGTATGAAAACATTAGATACATTTACGATAACATAAGCGTGATCATCTGTAAAGAGATTTGTGGCTGATTCAGAGCAAAGATGGGTTCGTGCAGATAACGGCATAATGAGGCTGCCAGACAAATTAATCAGATTAAGAGAGCAGCTGCTAATCTGCCATTTCAAAGCAGCAAGGCGGTATTTGAAACTGCTGGTGCCTCTAAAGTCCCGCAAACCTCAAGGTGTAGGATCCTCCAGAGGCTTGCAGTTGTGTATAAACCTATTACAGCCACTCTTAACCAATGCTCACTAGCAGAACCGGTTGCAGTGGGCCCATAAATACATGAAGACTAATTTTCAAACAGTCTTGTTTACTTATGAGTGCCGTGCAACCCTGGATGGTCCCAATAAGGCTGCGACATCAGCAAGGAGGTGGCAGAGTCATGTTTTGGGCCGGAATCATGGGGAGAGAGCTGGTAGGCCCCTTTAGGGTCCCTGAAGGTGTGAAAATGACATCGGCAAAGTATATAAAGTTTCTGACTGACCAGTTTCTTCCATGGTACGAAAAGAAGAACAGTGCCTTCCGTAGCAAAATCATCTTTATGCATGACAATGCACCAGCTCATGCTGCAAAGAATACCTCTGAAATTGGCTGCTATGAGCATAAAAGGAGAGAAACTCATGGTGTAGCCCCATCCTCCCCTGTCCTCAACTCTATTGAAAACCTTTGGAACAAAAGATCTATGAGGGTGGGAGGCAGTTCGCATCAAAACAGCAGCTCTGGGAGGATATTCTGACATCCTGCAAAGAAAGCATAAACTCTCCATAAACTTACAAATTCAATGGATGCAAGAATTGTGAAGGTGATATCAAAAAATGGATCCTATGTTAACTTGTAACTTGCCCTGTTAAGATGTGTTTGATTAAAATAGCTTTTGATTTCAGTAAATATGACCTGCTAATGCTGCAAGTTCAACAAATTACTATTTTCAATACTTTACAACCTATAAAATGTTTTGCAACCTATAAAATGTTCATTGGGTGGTTTGTTCAATGAAATTCGACTTGACTGGAAAATTGTACTGACTGTCATTTGCATTGACTATTTAGGAAAATCTGTGAAAAATATAATTTGCATAATAATTTGGATGCGGTGTATATGTTTTAACATAAAATCTGTGGTAAATTTATCAAGATTGAGTCTAGTTAAAAATTTGCTACAACGATTTCGTAGATGTGAGGTCCCGCTAACTAAACGGGACAGCCATGATATCTCGGCGGCATTCAACGGCGTATACAATTTTGCGCTGATAATATCGGTACCAGTGTTGTCATCCCTGAGCCCAAGGTATTGCGCAATATCCAAGAACCATAGCCAAGAATATGCATCTCAATCTAGATCTGTCCTCGCATTCTTGCAAGACCATTGTCAGAAGGACACTTGGCAATTATGTACCTAGCATTCTTGGAATTGAGAAACAGACAGATTTTCATAGTTGCAAGAGAACACCTGGTTTTATTTTGCGAACCGGTGCAGAAATCAGTTTTAGTCCTTCACAAACACACCATGAACGCACACAAACATGATCTTACATAAACACTGCTCATTCCCTGTATTTGCCTTGCTGATAGAAACAGTTATGCGCACACGTGCGCGCACACACACACACTGGGCAGTGTTGGTAGGTGGGCATGTCCCCTGCCCTGATGTCAGCACACAGAGGCAGTGTTTCTCTACAGGCTTAACTTGGCTTTCTAGACACAAATACTGCTGTGCAACACTTCCTGCTGCTCAGGACGTAGCCCAGTTAGTGAACCGGTTAGGTCCACATTAGGAAATTGTCATTAGGACAATGTCAAAAGATTGTCTAAAATGTCTTATTTTTACTGGACAAGAGCCTATACACAAAACAATGAAACGCTAATTATTTAGGCCTACACTTAGTTTTACGTTTTTAACCATATAACTATAAATAAAACCGAGTTTTATTAATTTGTACCAGAGGAAAGGGGTGAAGAAATACCTATTTAGGCTAGGCAATATAGTTATGAAATACGAGCACGAGAATACGAGTCAGTTGGTAGCCTATTCAAGACATTATTGTCTTGTTATTAGTCTGCTTTTTGCAATCCCTGTTTTCTGTTTATAATTAGCACGCACTTTTAATTAAATGCCATTACCCGACTGTAGCAAAAAATGTATTGATGATAGGCCTACCATATTCGAACCAAATGCACAGGACCGACCCGTAAACACAGCAACCCGACCCGCAAATGTAATTTTAAAAGGTGATTTAGGATTGTTTATGTGAAAATATATCTTTCACATTGGCATGGACAAACATAGAATACCTCAGCAATTTACATTCTATAGCCTATCGCACAATTTATTAAATGTAGCCTATTATCTTCTGTCAAGAACGAGTGATGAACTGATAATAACTCGTAATGTTTAATATACAAGAGCATACAACTAAGCAAAGTGCTATAGGCTGCATATTTAGGCTACTAATGATTTGCTCTAATCTGGGTTCATATCCTAAATGGGTGATTCTACAAAAATGTAAGATCTTAAAAAAAAAGATTTAAGTTCTAGACTAGTAGTCTACATTTTAATGTATGTTCACTGCAGCAGTAACATTGTTGTGTTCTGCTTTGTTTACAGATTGATGTGAATGGCTTTTGGATGATCATTGGACTTCATCAATTACCTAGTCCTCCATATAAACTCTTGAATTGTTTAACAAACAATAACAATGTAATAAAACATGTTGAATGCCAATATAATAGGCTATTGGCTCGCGATAACTACTGTATAGGGCAATGTATTATTTTTTATTTTTAGTGGTCTTTAAAAACCTGGTAAAGGGATGCGCCACCCTTCGGCGCAACCCTTGACATTACATATAAGTTGCTATAGCCTACTTACAGTAATGACTGACTTCGCCCCGAAGGGGCGAAGCCCTTATTGTTATTGTACGTTTTCTTCTTCTTATTATTATTCTGTCATTGAAGTCAATGGCAACCCCTAGAACCGTGTGGTAAAAAGTTGGGAATCAGGTCAGGCTAAGGTCAAAAATGGGCTATTTTTGAAAAACGTATCTGCTCATAACTTTTGTCTCGAGTGATGGAAATTTACAAATCTGGTATCCACTGATTACCCAAACCTTCCTGAATCCAACGCACCGTGTGACGTCAAAACGCGTCTGGGTAGATTTTCCGCCATTTTGAATTTTATGAAAAACCTTATTTTTCCTATTTCTCCCTCAAATATGGTCTGAT
>JAODUH010001903.1:0-12435 GCA_027564835.1 Typhlichthys subterraneus | reverse complement strand
TGGGCTTCTGCAGAGACTGATAACGAGCCATTCATTAGAATCAGGTGTGTTGGAGCAGGGAGACATCTAAAGCATGCAGGGCGGTAGCTCTCCAGGACCAGGGTTGGGCACCCCTGTTCTAGAACAAGCCTGTGACAATTACCTGAGGCTTCAGAGGAGGCTGGTAACAGTTGTCAGAAACAGACCCGCTTTGGCACCTGCAGATCAAAACTATCTTGTTAAAAACGCCTGTAGATAGCTGTCATAAGAATCAGCTAGGACTTGTAAAATGAATGCGCTGTACATACACACCCACTAGCACCGGCCCTCTACTTTAAACATCTATCCTAATTGACATTGCAGAAATATAAAAGTTCTACTGTTTTGACACTGAGACGGTTATGGTAATGTTTCGTGTGTTTTAATGAGGCTGCGTTGCTTAATGAAACAGTTGTTTTGCTGCTGAATAAACCGTGGTTGAAAGCAGCTGGTTGCCTGCAGCCAGTTTAATTTGTGTTATTGGGCGACGCAAATTGCAATGATTTGTGGGCAGCATGTCAATGTGGTCTGGGACCAGGTCCTTGCAGTGAAAGCATGTCCTAAGGCACCAAAGTGGACGGCCTATTTTGGGGTCTACAGTTTAAAATGTTTTCATAGTTTCCCCCCCAACCAGTAACACTGTTTGACTTTATTTTAAGGCAAGAAAATGCATACAGTAATGTTGCCGCTCACTCAGCTGTTTGTATCCAGGGCGAAGGTTTACACCCAGGCTGATGGGAAGGTGTGCATTCACCCCAAGTCTGTAAACGTGGAGGAGAGCCAGTTCAACTACACCTGGCTGGTCTACCATCTCAAGATGAAGACGACGGCTGTAAGTGGTGGAGGGGCCGTCTGTGTACCTGGTGTTAGTGGGGGGGGGGGGTTGTTCTGGTAAATGCTGGAAGGTGTGGGTCTGTCTGCAATGGTCCCTGTGTGGCTTGTGAGTAAAGGTTGGCTGTGCTGCCAGCATTGCACTGGATGCATATTTGATTAAAATACTCCCTTTCAACTTCCCCTCAAAGGCCCTCGCCCTTCAAAGCTCCCAGACACAATGTGTGGTGCTCGGGGGACGGGTTGGGGGGGGTTCAAGAGGGTTGAACACCCCCTACCTCCACAGCCATTGCTGTAGATGCGATGAACCCACATTCTGTCTGGCTGTTGACTGGGCACTGTTGCGTTCCTATAGTGCTGTCAGTTTGCCTGGTGTCCAAGGGTCTGCTGCCTTCACCTGCTTGTCGGAAGCTCCTGTTTTCGTCATGCGTTCCAGTCCGTGGCTGGAGATCTATCACACAGGCCAATTAGGAAGCAGCTTTAAAATACATTGACGACCTATCAGAAACATTGTTATTGCTGATGATGTTTTATGAAAAGAGACAGTGTGCAAATTACTGGCAAATTGTGGCAAATTTCTTTCAGAAACAATGATTGAAGTAATTCAATCGAACCTATTTTATACACACATACACATTTTAATGTAGGCCTACAACACGCTATCGTCCATGCATGCCTTGTATTCCTCCATATTTGTAGTATGATCCCACATAACTCGGCCACTCTGTATCATAGAAAAATCAGAGTTTCCCTCTGGTAATTACGACATTCATGTGCTCGAAAGTCGTAAATTCAATATATATCCAATAGCACGCAAAGGCCTCTATTGTCTGTTCATAAAAAGAGAAAAATGGCGTCTGGTGTTTTCATCTTCACTAGCAAAGTATTTTGTGTTTGAGTAGACAATCCCACAAGCAGCATCTGGGAGCTAGTGGGATTCTCAAGGCCACCAGTCTAGGTGGAAAGAAAGAGAGAGGGACACAAAGGTGCTGGGGAACGCACTAGAAAAGTGAGGGATGACGCATTTCTTCTCCTCTGACGCACTTGCCTTGAGTCCTTTACATTACACATTCATCATTCATGGAGCAGATGTGTTTGTCCTTGGTCTCCCCATACCACTGTTGTCCTGCTTCATAAAGTCGCATTGTATGAAGGCTCTGTGGCTCCCGGCCTGGTTAGAATTGTGTGTGTCTAGACAATGTGTTTCTAGAATCCGTTAATCATTAGTATGCCCGTTTTCTGTCTCTTACAAATTTGTAAAGTAAAAAAAAAAAGTTGCTTTCATATTTTTATTTATATATATATATATATGATTTATAAATTTCTTCCATTTTTATAATGAATGTTTTCTCATTTTAAGCGTTATTGTGTGTGCAGTGTGCACCTCTCACTCTGAGCTCTTCCCCAGACAAAATGGCCACACACAAAAACCAGACCATGTAGTTTCAAGAGTGTAAAATGAAGGTGAGATTTGCAAATGGGGCAGTGTGACCTCTCAGCCATTGAAACACATTTTCCAGCGCGGACAGCGCAGCAGACTCTAATAGGACTCCTTCACGTTATTTCTTTCTGTTTTTTCACTGAAAAGCTGTCAAGACCGATGAGTCATAATGATTATGTGGCACCATGGCTGCCCTTGTCTCGTGTTAGTGGTGTAAGTGTGCATCTGCAGTGTCAGTGCGTCAGTCAACACTGCAGTTTTGTCCCAGCTTGTTGTTGTTGTGTGTGGTGACCGGCTCTCCAACATGTCTCCAGATCTTCCTGTACGACTGCACTGAGGTGTCCCCGTTCTCGCTGCTGTTCTTCGGTGGTGACATCACCATCCAGAAAGACGGGGACCAAGAGACCATCGCCGTGGACCAGTGGATTGTCTTCAGGTCTCCAGCACGCATCGCTCACCTTGTGAAGGTAGGGTGTAAACGGTGTATGTGGGTTGACTATGTGACAATGCAGCCAGTCATGGCCCTGGAAACCCCCCACCTGATCATGTGCTCAAGTATTAATAGCCGTGCCTCCCTTTTATTAATCAGAATAATAAGAATAAAGGAGATTCCCTGGATTATCGCCTGGTGGTTTTGTTCCGCTGTGCATATCAGTTAGCCTTGCGAAATCAGGATGATCTTGCTTCAGCCTGACTTCGCCGTGAGAATCAGTCTGGAGAGCTTGAATCCTTGTGAAGCAGTCTGAGTAACAACTAAATTTACCAATCAGGTTTGTACTGATAACGACAGGCGTGGTTTAGATGTGACTACAGTGCAAGCTACTTGAAGACCACTTCAAAATCAACTGGCAAGTATTTTTTGAAAGTTCAGTTTCGATGGACGGCTCCCCAGATGGACTAATACTCCATGTGGCGTGTTGGGTAAACTGCATAGAGTTGGTGTCAATCATTAGCAGGGGGAGCTGACTTATGCTAATACAAGATTTGTAAACACTTGACAGTCATAGCATGAACTACGTGGGGATGGTTCCCAAACACATGCAGAAACACCATATCTCACCACCCATGTTTTCCATCCCCCAGAGTCTAAAGAGAGAGCTGGATTCCCTGCTGGAGGAGAAGATCCGTAACCCGGCTCCTGTAGACTGGCAGAACCGCCAGTCCAAAGACTGTGCTGTAATCACAGCCATCATTGACCTTATCACCACCCAAGAAAAAACTACAGTTGGCTCCCCAGGCTATAGTAGGAAGTGGGACTCTGCCCCTAGAGGCCAACATTCATATTTCAACGATGAGGAAGATGATGATGATGATTAAAGTGCTTTTGCACATGAATGAGATGTGTAAAAAATGTTAAGCGTGTCTGCACTGCAGACTGGTCAACATCCTCACCTCTGACACAGGTGGGTATCTAATGTGTGTCCTATTGTATGCAAACCAGTGTTATACCACATGAATGTGTGTTCATGTAATACATGTTAGGCATCATGCAAAGATCACACATGGTCAAAATGTGGTAAAAGATGGCACTTGAATTCAGGTCTAAGTTTGTGTCATGCCACCTGGTTTATTTTGATAAGTTACAATATTTTACTGGTTCATTTGTACATATTCTCTTTTGCATGAACCGTTGCAGCTTGTCTTAGTTATGCGCATTGCTGAGCCCTGAGTCCCTGTAACAGGCAATGCATCAATTGATAACCTCCACTGTAATAGTTGAATTGTGACCTGGAAAAAAAAACACAACCAGGGCAGATGGCAGCTGACAGGGTGAAATTGATGTGTGTGTAATATACCACATGGTCCACATCCAGCCAGAAACTGGTCTAGTTTAAGCTTGGTAACCTGGGGAAGGAAAGTGTGTTGGACACCATGTAATGCATGCATGTATTGCTGCTGAAGTACTTGATACCAAACAGGTGGCTAGCTTGGTGGAGATGGAGAGATGGCCATCAAGCACTCTGTTAGCATAAACAGGTGGGTGAGTGCAGATGTTGAATGAATCAGCCAGGACAAAACATAAGCAATTCCGCTTTTAATAACAAAGAGCATAATGTTTACTGGAAGACTACATAAAAATAAAAACACATTTCTGCAAAAATAATTCTATTCAGGTATCTAACATATAGGTTGCAATTGGTTTGGTACATATTTACATTGTTTCACAAGCAGTGATGGAACTGACTGATTAAGAGATAATTAAATGTTGTGGTTACATATGATTGAAGAAGTATTCTTCCCTGAGTGAAAATGCTAAGAGGTCTACAAGATTGTCCTTTTTTTTTATTCAGCAATTCTGTCTGACCAGTGGGTATGATTAGGTTGGCCTAATGTAAGGCAATATCACCTTCAGTTGCTGTAGCTAGACATACAAGATAACGCACACAATTGTTAAAACAGGATGATAATGTTTGCTAGGCCCGGTCTGACAAGGCTAAACCACTTCCACCCAACAAGCCCTCTAGAATCAATATTACTAACAGATCTGCTCATCTATGCACAATATGCTATCTGACATTGCCCAGGTGAATGGGGTTCCTTTTAGAATCCAACCCAGTGTTGTGATTCTATGCTATTTACACAAAGTGCCTTGGGGACAAAGTATTTTACATTTGTAGGTAAATATCAGGTAACTAAATCCACCTGTGTATATTCATAAACCACCAGCAGAAATATATTTGATGGATCATATTCACAACACCATCCTGACTTCAAATGGGAGGAAAACAAAATATACACGCAGATTTCACGCAGAGTTGGTGTTATTTATTTCTTTCTTCACAGGAAGCAAGCTGCTTTTTCGCCTCGTCTTGTTCCTATAGTGTCCTGCCTGTATACGAAGTCTTCACCTGACCCATACACTTGGCTTACACAGTATTCACCAGCATGATCTTGAAGTGTGTTGGTACATGTCTTTTCTTAGTTTAGACATTGGTTTCTAGTCCCTGTAAGCGGTCCATCCTTTGCATGTTGCGTTGGATAGTGGCATGGCATGTGATCTCCTCAGCGCATTCAGCATGGAACCATCCTCTTTCACCATCACGAAGCCGTTGGCCCTCATACCAACCTGGGCAGAGATTGCATTTCAGAACGCACAGGCACACACAGCAGAACACTGCTCTGAAGATGTACAACATGAAGAAAACAGGCATACTATGCATGCAAACAAAATAGATAGGAAACGTTGAGTATGAAACGGTTATTGAAATGTGATAAGAGGGGCAGAGATGGAACAAGAGACGAGCAATGGTTTAGGCATGCTTCAGTACTTGACAACATACCATCTTCTACAGTCTGGGAGACCAGCACCACGTCTGCCACCTGTAGTGACAGCTCATCAGGCTGTTTGGCAGTGTAGGTCCGGGTCACCTCCACTTGCATAACGTCTGAGAACACAGCGCAGCAGTGCCGGTGAACAACCAAACTTGCGTGTGCCTTTTCACATCACAGGTGCAGTTTAAGCACATGTCCACAAGGGGGAGCTGTGTGCTCTAAGAGAATGGCAGCATTTGTGTAAGCGAATTTGTCACTCACTCGTTCTCTCCTGGTTCTCGTTATTGTTGCTGCCGTTCTGGCCCAGGGCACTGATCCATCGAGCTCGCTCATTCCTATACATAACACACATTAGTCACTACCGTAGAGCATGATAGTTCTAATGTTGCATTGTATGTATAATTTAACGTTATTTGAAGCTGTTGAAGCTCTTTTGGTTGTTGGTTGTGCTGTAATGTAAATCCCAGGTGTGCCTGTTGTTTATGACCACAGCACAACAAGGCACATGCAGCACAGAAGCAGATTATAACAGGGAAACTGGCTGGCAAACACACTGCAGACAGCCAGTGAACCAGTATCGAGTGTAACACAAGCAGGTTTTTTTGTTGCCCGGTGAGTTCCGCTGTCCCTCCACCCACAGAGAGGGAGGTAGAGAGAGAGAGAGAGGCGTTTTTCAAGACGAGTGTGCAGAGCTGGTACAAAGAGCTATTCTAAGAAGGACAAACCTTTAGCTTTTATGTGTGCGTGTGAGAGTGAAAAGTGGGTGGAGACATGCAGGTCAGATTTCTGTAACTCAATCATACATAGTTCACCTGTTTACAGCTCAGAACGATTCAGTCATGGAGAACCAGAGACATTTAACGGGTGAAAGACAGAGAAGAGGGGTACCCACTCAGCTAAGTGACTCAGACAGCTCAACTGAACTGAGACATTCGTGTGAGGCTTAACTGTTGAGTTCACAGGGACATTTTCCATGACAGACTTTAATTATTGTGTTCCCGAAATGCCCCATATGACCTGGCTTTATTCGGGTTAAATCTATTGAAAATGCTAATTCACAGTAATTATGCAAAGTGCATTGATATACAATGCTGTGACAAATACATAGAGTGATCTTTCAGTAGGCTATGCTGTTTCATACAGTATACATCTTGTATGGGACATATTACCATTTAAAATGGGTGCATGTAACTACATCCAGAAAACAGCCAAAAACTATCCCTCACAGCCTCCTAATGTTATATAATGACATTATATCAGACAAAAGGTTAAAGCTACGTTGTCTGAAGAGGACGGAAGTACTATACAACCTTTTTGTTATTGTTACATGCCATGAGGAGTGTTTTTGGGTGAAGTATTCCTTTAATTGTCTATCATGGTCACATCATAGCTTCTAGATAAAGTGGTCCACACTGGCTACTGTGTAAATGCATTGAGTAAAGAAGAAGTTATCATTAAAGCTCAATTTCATCAAATGACTTCAGTCATCAAAATTAAGTTATGTTGAATAATTACTTTATAGGCCATGAGGTCAAATCAACACCAGCTCCTGTACATTATACAAATGTGGGAAAGACAGCTGTTAGTCACTGGCCTTGACAGCTGGACACAGAAAAACACATGCGTACACACACTTAATGGATAGCGTTCCCACGCTGAAACTCAACAGCTGAGATACTGCTGCATATCTGCATATCAAAACTACCATGCTGCTCATTTTATCTATAGGCTACTGTATAGTGTCCGGGACACACATTCAAGCAGGTCAACCTGGTTTGTCTTAGTGCAGTTGCATCTGCAGACCTCAGGCAACCATTAGGTGTGGCGTGGGAGGTTAGAGATCTATAGATGCTGATGACTTTGAAGGTACGGAGAGATCATTTGAACTATGTTGATGGTATCTTAGTCCAGTCTGGAGGGAGCAGGAGGTGAGATGTGAGCTGATAGGTGTGTGTAGGATATAGAGTTCAGTTTCATCGGCATATCAGTGCAAACGGAGGCCATGTGGTTGTTGTAGCCAGATTGGCTGATGGAGTAATGAGAGGAGGTGCACCGTTTATATGGTTGGTGTAGTGTGGAAGCTTCAAGGTGGACAGTGTGTGAAGAAGGCTTGTCTTCTTGTTTGCTGAACATTGGACCAGCGGGCACAGTGTGTGAAGGAGATGGTTTTAGTTTGAAAATATTGAAAATACACTAATTTAACATTAAAACAACACAAAACAGGTGCTTGACCCTTTAAATAAAAGTGTTTGCTATGAATATGCTGGGAAGAAACTAGTCATGACAGTAGGCCTATTTTTCCCATCCTTGAACTAGCCAGACCCCTAAAGGGGGGGCATACATCATAGCTCTATTGTGATAGGTCTCCATTTAACCTCTGAATGAATGGAGGGCCAGGCTGCAATGTAAAGACTCTTCCACAGACAGAGTGATGACAGCCTCTCTTCCCCCTCTGCCATCATCAAATAGCAGGCCGATGTGCTTCATGCGTTCAAGTGGAATACCTTCCATGCCACCTTACCCCTTATTGTTTCTATTATCTGTATATTCACACCACCCACCCCTCCACAAACACACACAGACACACAGACACGCACACACACACGTACACTGCTGATCTGAGCTCAGCAGCCACTGGGGAGGGGGGGGAAAGGAATACTTTTCAAATCCACCAGTTATAATCAATGAAAGCAGAGCTAGCATGAACGTCCACATCAACACCAGAGTGTCCAAGGGGAGACAGGGCTGCCTACATTATTCCAGTCAGAGGCTTATGCTTACGGTGGTGTTACTGCATGTGCGCTGCCTGCGGTGCATTGTGCCGTATAGTGGATGGTTGTTCTTATAATAGAGGAGCTCTGTGCACTGACTCACTGTTGAGCCCACAACAGCCAGGGTCACGGAGAAGGCACACAGACGCACAGGCCGCATACAAGGACACAAACAAGAGGGAGGGCGAATAAAAGACAACATGAGAGAACGTCTGTGTCTTGGCACACATGCTTCTTTGTGCCATCTCCAACCCAGCTGCTCGGCTTCCTGTCCAATGATGGCGCTGAGTAGGCAAGTACAATAGCTTATGGTACATTACAGTCACTTCACCTCGAAAAGGAAGCGTTACGACAAAGAATTAGTAAATTCCCTAATTTGTGTGCGAGTGCGTGTCAATGGTCTAGTAACGACGACACGTTCAATTCATCTCAGTGGGCATTGTGGTCTTCATGGGGCAGTCTCAATGCAGTTTAATGATACACCCTCTCCCATATTTGCTCTACTTTTAAAGCCCCTGGCTGCAACTCTAGCTTTTGCAAACGCAACAATGGGATGAATGTTCGCAGGAAGTGGAAGTTATTCTATAGCTACCGAAACAAGCTAGCACGCTTTAGTGCACTGGTGGCTGAGATGAGACACATCACTGATAAAAGGGTAAAGCAGAGTGATGGTGGGAGGGGCATGGGAACAAGCCTGCTACTAAGCAACCATGCTAGCCATGCCTTGTAGCACCACTGTTACAATGGACAGTTTCCAGGGTATCTTCTTGTCATCTCATTCAGGGCTACAGTGAATGTAGACGACACACACACACACACACACACACACACACACACACTTTGCTAGGGACCCCAGCAGCAGGATCTAATAGGTGGGGGCACAGGGGGTTTCCAACATTCACTCTTGGCTCAGTGGGAAGTGGGAGTTCATCATGGCTTTCTCCTATACAAGCCTCTCAGCCATCCCAACACACACATGACACATACTGTTTAGCATTAAGCACGTGTTCAAACTGTCAAACAAAGATACAATATTGTTTGCAAACATATTCAAACAGTTTTCCATTTGCTGTGTGTTCGAGGCAAACATTTGCAAACAAACGGTCTGAGGAGGTAGTTCTCATCGAACACACACGAAAGCTGGACTAAGGCTTACAGTTTAAATCTAATCATTTGGAATTTTACAGTTCAAAGAACACGTGCGCCAAGAATGTTCGCCTCAGTTCACCAAATCTTAAATATGTAAGAAACGCTACCCAACGTGTACATAACTATTGTAAACTGTTGTGTGTACACAGGATCCGCTTTACACTTAGAAATGTCAAACAAACAAATATGCCCATTAAGACACAATAAGACTCACTTTAGTCAGTTAGGGTTATGTAACCCGATCAGTTAAACAGGCTATTATATCTGTGGATTTGCTGTACACATAGGTGGATTTAGCATCACTAACCCAGCCAAGGCCCTGACTTGGCAAGAAGAAAAACAAGTTTTGATTATCTCTAGGTCTGAAGTGTGACAAATCCCTCACACTGTGCATGCTGCAAAAGTAAGAAGCTACCACACGGCTTACCTTGGTTTGAAGCCTATACTGAAAGTAAACCCAGTGAAGAAACATTGTTCATATTTATCTCAAAGTTATTCCCAGAGGCTTGTAATAAGTACAACAAACTATTGCATGGTGTAAAGTACAATGTGAAGAGTATTATAATCACTTGGAGAACAATTTAACACATGGGAAAATAAATAATAGCCAACGAGGTTACACCTATCAAATATCAAATATATAGCAGTCTAGCAAGAAGCAACCAATGAATAGTCACAGCATAAGACAATCACATTGGTATATGTGTAACTATGGAAACTCCTAAGGTCACTGAATACTCACATCGACTCTGCACCCAGGATCATGGGCACCTTTTCATTGGAGTGGTTGCTACGGAAACTCAGTCGAAAGAGATGGCTACCGCCGGGCGGCCGCGAGGTGAGCATGCTGGCGGTGGTTCGGACTGGCGACAGGCTGAGGTCTTGGGGCTGGCAGGGCCCAACGCTGATCTGGTTCCTCAGGGCGTAGTCTATCACAGTGTAGCTGTCCTCGCTGACACAGAGACGTCCAGGAGGAGGGAGGGAAAGGAGATCAGCTCAGGCCAATGCTATAGACAGTTACATTACAAGTCCTCTACTTATCATTAGTCAAGGGAGTTTAATATATTCTTTACAGTTTAGTACATTTTCATTTATTATACGGACATCATTTAAGCTTTTATTTCAAGGCTTTGATATGTGACTTTGTCTCTTCCTGGACAATACCCACAAGAAAAAGAAAAGGAAACTTAACTCAGAACAGAAAGTAAAATCTTAAACAATGACACCTGCTCCCCTCTGGTCCTTATGAAATGCCTACATTTCCCATGAGCAGCTGGACTTCATCACAGCCCTCGCGCCAACAGTTCTGGCTGCTAGCTGGGAGACATCTGGAGAACATTGAGAGACTCCCCTGGGAGCATGAATGCCTTACTGTACCAGGAGAACCTGTGTGTCTATAAAAGGTGCCCATTACATGAGATGACCCACTGCTCACCAGCGCTATGTCATCTAGCAGTCAGTCAACAGCAGCGAGGGTGAGTCTACTGGCTGGAGCTGCCATCTAATTAACCATGGGTGACAATGAATACAAATATACAGTATATACAATACATAATAAATAAGCACCTACTGTACACTGTAACATTAATGAAGAATGTTAGTAGACAATTAGAAGAAAAAGTTTAAAAGGTATAGTAAGCTATTACACTCACTATCAAACCATTCTCTGTGCATGATGAACAAATACTCTGGTACTTCTACCCAGCCCTGGTCCCGTAAATATGAACATACCACACACACACACACACACACACACACACACACACACACGCGCACAACCACACACCAACAACGTTCTAGCAGTTGCAATGCGTTTCCAATGTGTGGCGCTAATGTGGGAGCACGCTACGGCATTGCTAAGTGTCAACAATCTTTCTATAGAATGCCTTGCTATACCTTTCAAGAAAGTGGCCTGCTAACCCGCTGTTCTACGTTTAGTGGATAGTTCAATGCACTGACGCTCTGGGTGTGCAGTCAAACCTTCATAATTCTCACAGTATCTGTGAGCTTTTCCTCTGTTCTTCTTCTATAGCATGAGTAAATAAACGTATACAGTACATAGTGAACAGCAGGGGGGGAGAACCACACACGCGCGCGCACACACACACACACACACGCACACAGTGGAATCCCAGCATGGCGGGGAGGCTCACAACAGGGCCCAGCTATTCCCCATACGTCCCCACCTATCAGTCACGCTGCCTGCCAGAAAAGAAGAATTGGGGAAAGAGGTTAAAAGAAGGACGAATGAGCAGAGAGAGAGACGAGGCAGCAGAAAGTAAATAATTAGACAACATCCTGACAGATTTAGAGAGCTAAAGACACAAGATAGAACAGGAGAGCCCTGCACTCTACAACTGAAACCTTATGCTGCTGGATTTCTTCAAGCTTGAGCAAATGTTCTCAGTTTTGATTAAACTGAGAAATGACTACATTTTCTACAGACTGTTACTTGACTTTCAGTAGGCCTGCTATACTGTAGCTTACACACGATTACAAAATAAATACATGTATAATGAAAGCTGATACACTCTGTTACATACAACTTAAACTATATTTCCCAAATTCATTGAACTAGCTAAACTTATTTGCACACATTTGATGTATCAATCTGTTTCATCAGAGCCTTATGCAAAAATGGCTTGAAATCTAAACAGTGCACATAACATGGAATGGGTCAGCTGGGGATTCCACAGGGCTGAGAGTGTATTTGGCTGGGGACATCTGGATAATCTCAAAACGATGAGCTGTACCAGTCTGCAAACCTACGGAAGCGCATTGCATTCACGAAAGAAAAAAGAAATATGACAATGAGATCAGCATCACCTAATTTAGAGAATAAACAAAGAAGAATTTTGAGAGAAGATCTCGTAAATTGTCACGCCGGCGTCCCGCGGCGGGGCCGCGCCCTCCGGTCGGGCGCGCTCTCGTGCGCCGTCCCCGGAGTACTGA
>JAODUH010001902.1:0-35506 GCA_027564835.1 Typhlichthys subterraneus | reverse complement strand
CTCCCTCTCGTGCGTTATTGGTTAAATAATTAGGCCCCCCCAAAACATTTAAATGCCCGCCCACTGATTTGCTTCTGATGCCGGCTCTGCCCCTATTTACGACGCCCTTGGCTATAAGGACGGTTTGCTCTCACAAGCGCTGCATTTATAGTCACACAAACACACGCGCAGTCACTCTATAGTCTAGTGTGCGGTCTTGCTCCAGATTCCTGGAGATCGGATCTCATTTGCGGGCATCAAGGAGCGCTATCAATATGCGGGAGACTCCCGGAACATCCGGGACAGTTGGGATGTCTGGATAAATGCATAAAAAGGAAAATTTCCTCCCGTTTGGCGCGCCCCACCTGTCATGTCTCTATTCCCCACTAGTGGGGCACGCCCCACACTTTGAGAACCACTGCCTTAAGGCATTGGAAATGGCCAAAGAGCTAAATGTAACCACAGATTTCAAAGCTAGTCTCGGATGGTGTAGAAGAATGTTAAATAACGGTACAGCCTACCAAGTTTTATGCAATGTATTTTCAGTATAATTATTTCTTTACAAATAAATGATTTTCTTTATACAAACAACATTTGGTCTTCATAAAGTGCTTTTCCAAAAATGATTCTTGAAAAAGTGGGGGTCGTCTTATATTCAGGATCGTCTTATATTTGGACTAATACGGTACATGCAAGTAAAATACAAAAACACAAGTAAAAATCTGAAACTCCTGCAGTGGTCTCTTAATATTTTCCGCAGCTGTAGTATTAGTAAACATACTTAGTACGTAGAAAGGTCAACACCCTTGTACATGGTAACAGATTAGGAAATGTATGGACACAAATATGTATTCACACTAAACTGCAGTGGTGTAGGCAGCCAGATTGAGGTCATAAATGCCTAAATGGGATTTTGGTGTTAGATTTGTCAGTGCACGAGCGGCTAGTGGGGCATTGGGGCATCTCTACAATGGGTCACTGAATCGAGTCCATGTTGCGTTTGTGTAAAAAACGGGATTGTGAAGATAACTGCTTGGTTTTAACTACAGGACTAAAGGAGGCCAGTCAGCAGTCATTACCTACCTTATGAACTAGGACCAAATATGAAAGTCAAGGCTGATTCATCAGCTTGGTATATTAATAGTCATATCTGAATAACAAGTTACATTTGTACATACAACATTGACTCACCCCGAATCATAGTTCAGAAGAGAAGTAATGCATTCAGTAGAAAGTTATAGCTGCTACCTAAACATGTTTTCGCTCTTTTACTTCACATTCAAATTATTTTTAAATATCTGCATCGCTATCAGAGCCAAACATGCAGTCTTGGTCAGGCTCTATGTGTAAGAAGGGGTGAAAAGTGACAGAGAGAAAACAGAGAGAGCATGTAGTGATACAGAGACACAGAGAGAGAGAGAGAGAGAGAGAGAGACAGAGAGAGAAAGAAGCAGGGAAGGTGTTGAACTGTATATGCCCAAGAGGCAGATGGTTGAGAGAGGCAGAGCTGACTTGACCTTGGATGTGTGGTGCCTGTCAGTAGAGATCATACTGGTTGTGCACGTGAGTGCGTGAACGTACGTGTGTGTACGCGTGGGTGCGCGCACATGCGCATGTGTGTGTGTGTGTGTGTGTGTGTGTGTGTGCGTGCGCATGGGCCCCTACAGTAAAAACAAACACCAGCTCCATCCCATGCTGAGGTACAACCAGCTGCACACATTTCAGCTCAGTTTGTTTAAAACACAATGGAGCATGTGGATACAGGGGGAGGAGTAGAGAACGTTAGGAACGCAGGGTAGAGCAGAGTGCAAGTCTCATAGCACTCAAGTGTGTAAGGGGCATGCTATTGACGTTTGAAACCAAATCAACTAGAATGTGTTAGGCAATGCTAGTTTGAACCACAAGGGCAATCTGAACACAATGTTTCCCCATCAACTTCAAGCTCAGTGTACCAGTAAAATCTGCTAGCCCAAAAAACAGCTACAAGCCATTTAGAGGCAGCAGTTACAGCTCTGCAGACAGCACATGACGCCTGTCATTCATCTGCATACCCTGGGATAGTATTCCTCCTCCATTGACAGTCTCCATTAGCGAGATAACATTAGCGCAATCAGTATGGAAGGACATGCAAATAAATCGACGACTCGTGGTAATATACACGTCAAGCATAGGTACAAACCAGCAAAGACAGCGCTGTCTGTCTGGCAGGGAAAACAGATGAGCTGTCCGCCTGATTTACGCACTGATAATGGAATGACGGGAGACAGCAACGTGTGCCAGCTGTTTACGGCCGTCTCAGGAGCAAAGGAGAGGAGAAGATCGAGAAGAATCTTGCGGGGAGAGAGACGGCGAGATAGAATGAAGGCAGGAGAGCGTGGGAATTAGCAGGAAGCAGACAAGCGTTCAGGTATCCTAGAAGGAAATACAATTTTAAAAAAAATCCATCTGTTTGCATCGTACCCAAATCAGAATGCAGATCAAGTAGCCTCATTTCCCCCGTCAGACGGTTTATTAATGTACGCCACCTTCCTCTTGCTAAACAAAGCCCCAAATAGAGAACAAAGGATGAGGGGTGGGGGGGAGAGAGAGATATGAACATGTCTCTCGAGCTCAGATATTTTCCTCTCACTGATTTTTTGGGGGAAATATTAAAGCTAATAACCTGGGAATGTCGTAGGCAGGATGTGGCTGTGAGATCTAGAATAATCGACAAGAATTTAAACGATGACAGGAACTGTAAAACTCAGGGCTCACAGTTCTGTTCAAACAGAAAAAAAAACACAAACAAACAACCAAAAAATAGTAGCCGTGCACACAAACACTCCAAAGCATCTTCAAAACGCACAAAAGTCAATATGCTCCCATGCGCAGACGCACAATTTGCTTTGAAATGACACAAATATCAATGCCTAGAGTACTTTTCCAAAACACTGTTCACGGCATTGCTTTGCCTGAGGAGAACCCCTTCTCTTTACTTGGATGAAAATGAACGCTCGTACAAATACATTCCTCATTACTGTATGGCTCCCAGGTCGAGCGACTGAAATATTCTGTTATGCAAAAAGCAGGCGCTTACGGCATGCTCCAGACTAATACATTATCATTAAACATCATCAATAATGCATTTACCAGGAGTTAGGATTTCATAATTAGTGTATATGGCCAGGGATACATAATACATGATGGTGAATTGCAATGGCTATTATAAACAAAGAAAAACATTTAAATAAAAATAAAAAAAATAAATAAATAAAAAAAATCACAAGGAAATGAATCAGCAATTATTTTCTCAGAATGATTGTGTTTTACTTTTGTGACACATTTATAACCACTGATGACGCTAAAGAAGGAATTTAATCTCTTTAAAAACAGATACCTGGAATGTGGGTGGAACATTTGGATTTAGAATTATTAATCTCTTTCATTGTCTGAATCAAGACTGCATAACATCAAATGTTGACAGTTGAAGTACATCAACTTGTATGTATTATCTTTATAATGTACAGCATATTTAAACACCACACTAGGTTTGTACTGGGTCTATTGCAATGTACCTACTAGAAGCCTAAAAATAAGTGTTTGGGTTACATAAATATTGCAAGTTCATCATAGATCATACTGTAGCCTACATTAAAAAACATACCCAAGTCCTGTGTGGACTTTCTAACATAATGTAGGTCATTTTTGTTCTTGTAGTAGCAAATTGTGGAGATTTAGAGAAGTATCAGTTTCATACATCACTGTCTCTTAGTGCCATGTCACTCTATAATATAAAACCTATATTATATACACCCATGGCCACTACGCGCTAATCCGGTTTTTATTAAAGGGCAGTATAAAAGCCCTTTCGACACAAAGGACTTTATTACTGTGGCTCATTGTGTGCGTGCATGCATATGCGTGAGACAGTTGTCCAATAAGGTGGCACCAGTGTCACTTTCGGTTAAATGTTGAGATACACACAAACTGCACACACACACACACACACACACAATTGGCCACAAGTCTGTAAGCACAAATATGAAAATGTCTAACTGGCTAAGTTGTAATTAAGTGCTGACTACCAGGCCTGAGAGAATATGTCCAAGTACACCGAGCCCAGCACACAACGGGGACACACTCTAAGATTATCCTGTGAGCTGCACTGTGTAGCTTTATAATTTATTGACAAGCATCCATCCCTCAGCTGCATCTTATTGACTAGCATTCTTCTGTCAGCAAAAGCACAAGGAAGAAGAGGAAAGAGAGAGAGGGAAACTTTTCGTTGTGCCCGGTTAATGGGTCGCCCTTTGGCATAAAGACTGCCCACCACTTAAGATGCTCTTTTATCCTGGGAAAGGATGCCAAGATGAAAGAATTTCTGCAATGGCGAGCGAAACACCCCAACCGTCCTGAATGAGGTCAACACACAAACCGGACAAGAAAAAAAAATAGATGATCACCCCCCCACACCCCCAATCACATTTTTCCACACCTATGGCATTTCTCAAACTCTTTAAGAAGAAGAATTTGTTTTCAGATATGTTCCCCAGACCCTTGAGAGGTTATGTGAAGAACAAACTTGCTGTGCCACTACAGTATAAAGTTTATTTTGTCTAATATAATTGTGGAGGAGGATTAGCACATCTTCAATTCTACCTTCAATGCAGGGCGGGCTAGTGGTTGCAAAAGTCAGCTCAATTCTAACTGCCTGAATAGCATCGCAGTGGGGAAGCTATATGAAAATGCAATGGTAGTGAAGAGAAAAATATAGTGAAAGCGATGACTCATCACTGTCACATTGAATGATGGGAAATAAATAAATCGTCATCGAGGTTAATGTGGGAACGAGAAGAAATGACTGCTATGGCATAAAATTCCGCTTGATGCTGTAGTGAAAACTGACAGATAGGTTTCTGTGTATGGGGGGCTGTAGACCCAGACAAACCACTGGCTAAATCATAGGGAAGGGTAGGTGATATGGTTAGTTATTAGCCTCGCAAGACCATCCTAACCTTGCAAGCTCACGTTTTATTTCGCAGTAAGTAAGTAGCATCTGTCTGGAACCCCTCAATGTTTGTCACCCGATAAGTAAACAACCAGCCAATCAGCATTCAGCTGAAAGTTTTCAGAAGATGACGACATCAGACAGTTCCACCAGCTGTCACACATTCTGATTGGGTGAGATATAGGTAGGTAGGCCAATCATATTTAAGGTAGTTTGATTGAAATGTATTAGCATTTATGTATTAGCATGAACGCTTTCGAATTAAAAGGGTTCCAGACATTCTTGCTGCAAAATTAAATTAGAGATCACAACATCAGGATGTTCGCACAAGGCTAGTTATCAGATCATATACGCCTTCTTTCTGTGGAAGCGCTGAATCTTATTCTAACACTGTAGGAAACGGCATTTACAATGTAAAGTGATTTAAAAGTCAGATATAAATGCAAAAAATAAAGCATTTAGCAGCAGCTAATCTATCTAATCTTGTGCTATGTGCCAACTGTCGCTAACAACAAAATCATGTTTTTTTTATTATGTTAAACCCAGGGAAGTCCCCTCCTGTGTAGAATGTTACGATTTATTAATATGAACATTTAGAAATGTAGGCTTTAGTTCTAAATGTACCAGGTGAATGAACACCGTGAGCGTGTGTTGCGTGTCTGTACACACGTTGCCTGCCAAGGTTTGAAGAGCCGTGAAACAGAAGCCCTTGTGTGATGGTCAGAACAGTCAAATACTGTGAGTGGGTGGTGGTGGTGGTGGTGAGTGTGTGCCGAGGTTGCAAACGCCTACACATCTAAACACTGAATATACTTTATATACAGTACCATCTCTGTATTAGAATGTCAATGTGAAATAAATATGTGAGGGGACACATGAATACATGCATCACTTCATCCACCAATTCACTGCGACATCAAGTTTTGATTGAAAGTGCAAGGATTATGATAGTGAAAATTATTAGAGTCATAATGAACTGCACCAAAGTTTGTCTGCTGTCTGTTAGCAGACTCAGAGCAGTACAATACACTGTACGACAAAAATTATAGCACCAAAAATGATAGTCACACTGTACGGACCAATTGTCAAGCTTGACCTGAATGCACACAATGCAAAAAAAAACGTCGTCCCCTGGAGAAGCTCCTTCGAGGCAGGATGAAGTTAACAAAAGGAAGTAGTAGGCGTTTGCTAGCCAACAGTTAAACGTTCAAATATTTGTAATTTCATTGCCGTAAGTTTCAAGGCCTCCCAAACAATTGCAGTTAGCCTACAATACATAGGCCTACAGTAACATTACTTATGGCTAGGCCTACATAACAAATGGATACAAATAAATAAATAAATAAATAAATAAATATAAACATAGCCAAACCATAGTTAACTGCAACTGTAATCTGGCTATAAAAGTACAGGTGAGCATGTATGGAAAAAAGGCAAGGAGGGGGGATGGGGGGGGGTTAAAATATTAGTGCCGTCAATATTTCAAGCAAGGCATAAGTCTGCTGCAAGCATGGAAATTATAAAGCAGCCTATGTACAGTGTAGCCTTATTACTGTACGGTAATAATACAGTAATAAGCTAGTCTACAGGCTTTATTGGCTCGTGCGGCTCAGAGATTGGGCCATAAACGGGCATGAAAATGCACAGTGTATGCCCGGTTTAAGAGACGGAAGAATTATTCTAAACCGTGAATTTGAGATTTAACTAAATTGTTCATCCATGTACTGTAAATAAAATGGCAAAAGCGTGACTCAGTGTTTTTATATCAAATGTAATAGAGCAATAGAACAACACACTAGAGTGAAGCCTTGCATGAACTGAGTGTCCTTCAAAATGATCCCATCAGGTAGCATTTACTATAGCTAAGTGACACCTCCGCATTGAAATATTGGTGTTTGGCCAGGAGGCCTGTGAGGTCACATTAGCTAGAGGAGTTTAGCACTGTTAGGGCAATGCCACAGTCAGCATGACAGCTCTCTTAACACGTTAAGGATAAAATAAAATGAATAAACATGTAAATAAAGTAATGTTCGCGCACACAATGAGTGCCACTATTATCCTGCCTGGAGCACCCTCTCTGCACACCCATGACAATACTGCCCAATGCTCTCACAACGCCAGTGCAGTAATGTAGCTGTCGGCTTGGGAAACTATGCGACTTTGTAGTCCCCGGTTATTATGTACGTGTGTGGTTTAATGAATCACAGCCACTTACTGCCAAGTTCCGTCTTATTTCTGTGCAGTTGCCTCAGAACACACACACATACACACTGAAGTCACTGGCGGACTAGTGGATCCTATAACAAGTCGATCTTCACTTCATGCTGTGTATCACATAATGTTAAGACCACATGCTGGATTGTAGCAAGGTAACAAGGTAAATGGACTCCATTTTTATAGCGCTTTTCCAACGCTGCACAGTATTGCCTCACATTCACCCATTCACACACACATTCATACACTGATGCTGATGTCATACAAGGCACCATCTGACCACCGGGAGCAGTTAGGGTTAGATGCCTTGCTCAAGGACACCGACACTTTGTGAGGAGTTAGCGAGGTTCGAACCAGCAACTTCTGGATCACCTGTTTTCCCAGTCTGCCCGCTGTGCCACCAAGGTGTGTTTTCACATCACACCATGTCGTCTTGTCTTGAGAAATGAAGTACAAAAAAAAATAAAAATGTTCGATACTAAATACTAAACATTTATTATTGTTTATTAGTGTTATTATTCTTGCACCAGTGACAAGACAAGGCAAGACAAGGTGCCTACACATTATCCTAATATATTTAGCCTCTAGAGAGCTCAGCATTTAAACTTATTTTTTTCCCTCCATAATTAATTGCCACTGAACAAAGCAGCGCTTAGCCACGGCAGAAGATTGCGTGAAATATCGCGTGTGCGTGCGTGCGTGAAGGCGGGGGGTTGTGCTAAAGGGGATGCGTCTTCATCCAAGTGCCAAGACATTATTTACACACCAATGACTCCATGCACCACCTTCACGAGGCCCAGCCCCCCCCCGCTTGTGTAAAAATATCTCCTCGACGCAAACGACTCTGGCGCGATATGGCTAACGAAGGGGGCGGGGCACATCATGCTAAGCATTGGATGGGAGAGAACACAGAAGACACGTGTCGATATCACGTGTCAATCATAATGGAACCAGGGGAACTTTAAAAAGAAGTGCGGCTGAAATAGACAAGATCCCCCACAGGATCATCAGACCAATTGTGTGTGGGGGGCAGGGGGTTGGCCAGAGATAAGGGTCAGAAGGTCAGGCTTCAAACTGCTTCTGGGAAGATTGCGTTAGATGTTAAATGCTAACGCCCTGGACTATAGACAATCTGCTTGTTAAAGGAACATCTGCCCCGAAAATGCTACCTCAAACCTCTATGGAGCTGTGAAGCTATACTGTACCATCAGTAGGACTGCATATGCAGAGGAGGGATGCAAACAAAATAAGAAAGATGTCCCCTCCACGCCTGTAATGCATAGCCTGCCTCTCTGTAGTCACCGTGATATGTCACTATGGCAGACCGCATTGGGCTAATTGGGACAGGGGTGAGTAGAGAAGGGTGAAGAGAGGGGGGGCCGGGGTGTGGTAACATTTGTTAGCTAACACAAACAAGCTAGTTAAAGTGATGAAATGTGATTGTATCCGTGAACCAGCATTTGATTGGAGAAATAAAACTTGCATTTTATGAACAAACACACACACGAATACCATTGCCCCATCACACACACACACAGTAGAGTACATGGTCGATATGGATATTACGCATGCTTAATCTAATCCATTAGGAATATTAAGCGGACCCAGATGTTCATCTAACCAAGCCACATCCACCCCACAGCAGCAGATGGTGAGATTCCCAAGCAAACATTATTACTAATACACTTTTACACACAGTTCATGGTAGAAGTAAACACATAATCTCCAACAGAAATGCTTTAACATGACATCTGTAAGCTGTGTGGCGTAAGTACATGTTTGGGTGCTTATCTGTGTTTATCTGCATGTGCGCGTATGTTGTTGTGTGTGTACATGTACATGTACATGAAATGGGTAGAGGATGCATGTGTAGGTGTGTGTGTTTGTGTGTACGAAGAGAGTGTGCGTTTGTGTACGTGTGTGTGTGTACATGGAGTGTGTGCGCACGTGCGTTTGTGTGCAAGGAGCATGTGCATGTGTACCTGTGTACATGACGTGTGTGTGTGTGTGTGTGTATGTGTACATGGAGTGTGTGAGCGTACAAGGAGAGAGAGTGTGTGTGTGTGCGCACGCATGTGTATGACAGTACCCAGCAGTCAGCGGGAGCTGGCGCGTAGCCTGTGGCAGCTGGTGGAATGACATTTCCACAGTGAGCCACAGAACAGCGTGTCATTTCCTTCCATGGACGCCGGGCCCGGAGATGCAAGCAGGCAAGCACAGCAATTCCTGCTTCAAACCGACGGTCAACTGGCTCACCAAACGTGGAATTACAGAGTGGAGAGGAAAGAGGGGGTTGGGGGCGGGGGGGCGGTCGTTTAAGTCGCTTGGTCGGTGGGCGTTTTTGGGCTAATGTGCAGTCGTTATTGCCTCGAACGCGCGACACCGTGACGTGTTGCCTAACGAGAGAGGCGAGGAGAAGTCACGGTGTCGCCTATTACGCGGCTGCACGCGGCTGCACACTCTGCGAGGCACTTCCACTTGTCTGACGTCCAAATGAGCTGGTTCTCCATCAACATGAACGCTTTTGAACGGAGCTCCTCCACGTTTAATATGGATTACACGGTACTGAATGTATTGGATCACAGTTCTATTCTACCCGTCCTGGTTCTACGATGTTCCATAAGATTACACTGTGTTGAATATACACTATAGAATGTGTGTGAATGTGTGCGCGCGCAGCTGTTTTGATTGTTGGCGTGCCAACATCGCCCTGTTCATTCAAAACAGATGTGAGCACAGATATCACATTCAAACAACATCAAAACCACTGAATGAGCCAATGAGGAGGCAGATCTGGCCAAAAGGTTACTGGACAGACAATACACCACCTGTTGTTTCTCTGATGCCAGGCTGCGGCTAAACAGAGATGGCCTATTTGAATAAACACTGTATTACGTGAGAGGCGTCCATTTGATGAGATGGCCAAACTGATAGAGTTGTATTAGAATAATAGCACACTGCCTTCCTGAGTCAAGGTGCTTCCATTTTCATTTTTCTTTATTTCCAAGGTTGCATCCTTCCACAAAACATTATGAAAGGTATATCTTCCAGCTTTCATTATGATAATGATTGCTTGAACCTGCTCCTTACTATTTTTCCAACCTAACGAGCATGAAGATAATTAAATAATAAATAAAAATCACTTTGCTTGGTTGGCTTTGAGGGACTACATTAATACTTCCCATGCAGCATTGCAATTGAAAGTATGACTCAAAATTAGAGCATGGTAAAATGCATAATGTATAGTATTGCAAGGTCTTGCCCAATGTCTGCTCTTCTGCGTGTTTTTGTGCTTATTTCACTAGTGACATGCATTCTCATCAAAAAAAGGTAAGAAGATCATGAGTATAATTATTTTGTAATACATTAAAGGTACACTTAAATTGCATTACAATGCCTCCGAACCACAAATACCACCACCCCCTTCCAACAGCATCCAACAGTGTTGTTCTGGTTACAAACCACCCAACATGGTTGCCATGTAAAGAGGAAGACACTTTAATGCACATTAAAACCCTGAGTGCTACTTTTCAGAAAAGGTGATACCTCCAGTTGATGCATGAATTTCATTCCAAGCTGAATGTTCTCCCTTTAATGACCCCGGCCTCTAAGACCGCCATGCATTCATCACAGATTATAATAATTGCTTTTTGGGGATGCAGAGGTCTGGTACGAGCCAATAGGAATGGAGTGGCCAGAGTGTTTAGCGATGCAGCACTGGTAGAAAAACCCACACTAGCTAGCGACCTTGACTGATCACCTCCTCCCAGGTGCAGAGGAGCAGGAGAACAGAGGAGGAGGTAACGCAAGAGTCAGCACTGCAGAGCAGGTGCAAGACAAAAAAAAAAAAAAAAAACACACATCATAGGTGGGAGCAATGTTCATCGTTACGCTGCACTGTGGCCCAAAATAAATAAACCTATGATCTAATCTTGCAAGGTGCTGATCGATTGCCTCCTCTAAAACTGAAACTGTGGGAAACTGAACCAGTTTGAGAACTTCCGCAATGTAAGCCGGTGCAGGCAGCACCATCAGTAGCAACAGTAAAAGGAAACAAAATGTGTTCAAACTTTGTTACGGCAACATATTCCACACAGACATGGCAACGGGTGTATCCAAGTGCCAGAATAAACAATACTAAAACAGGCTGAAACCGGACATGCTCTTAGCTCACCAGTGCCTACCAGCCAAATAAATCAAATGATGACTCCAATGTCACATACTGGAATACACTCACACGCGCCGCGCCCACACACACCCACCCAAAATCCATAATATTTCCCAATGTGGTGTTTATGAACTGGAGAAGGCACTGTGCGTGCGTGCGTGCTTTTTGCTGAGCTCTATGAACTACAGGTGTTATATTGTATAATAAAAAGATAGGGCCATAAATCTACGTTGTCCCATTAGTTCAGAACTACGGGAATGCTGGGTGTAAAGGAACGGAAGAGGAAGGAACCAACAGACGGAATGCCAGGAGTGACGGGAGGAATGGAAAGACCAAGCACAACCAGCCTGGGGCCAAACCGAGCATGCTGGGCGTCATGTACAACACGGAGGTGGCTGGTAACGGAGGCGAAAACCCTTCAAGAGGTTTGACAGGCAGTCTGCGCAGCTTTTGCATCGTCGTCATAGCAACAGCTGGCTAAACATTGCACCGTGGTGTTTGGAGATCGACGCCGGCTCCTTAACAAGCGGATGTCTGGGCTGGAGGGTTATTTATAGAGGAGGAACACCCGGGTACACCCTGTGATTAGTGCGTGTGCGGCCATCATATTGTGTATCATACAACATTAATCTCTACTGACTGACACCCCATGATTAAATAGAGGGGAAGCATGCGACATATTAACAATAGTCATTAGCACGACACATTGCACAATAATCCTAATCAAACTTCAGATAGTCATACATTTATTATATATTGTAAAACTTTTTAAAAATGTCACATTCAATTATATTTCGTGTGAATCGATATGTGCTTCAATATTTATGCTTCAATCCATTTTAACCAGTCTAATAATCGTCTAATATGATGCATTTTTAATAGCAACATCCTACACAGCTAAACAAGCATCTAGATGAGGTGAAAATGTTGAATGATTCAGCAGAACGTCTTTGACAGCGAGGAATAAATCGAACCAATTTAAATAGCCATGCAAACTAGCCCACAAAAATCATTCTGCCATTAATCTGCTTCCTCTGTGTAATACGCAAAATGGTTCCTCGTCACGTAATCCCCTTTTTACCATCGGAATTTATTATATTCCACTTTTCACCTCTCGTAGTCTCTGGTAGTCTCTGTCCCTGGACCCAGTAACATCTCCTTAGCAGTCCGGCACACACTCAAACACCTGCTATATCTGTCTTCACCTCCCACTTGGCCAGTCTCTAGTGAGCCAACGCAGCAGAGCCTTCCTTCTGCTGTCTAATAGACAACACATAGCAATAAAAAATAAATAAAAAAACAGTCCTCGTGTGATTTGCTCTTGCTAACTAAACATGACAGGAAGCTTAGGGGAGGGTAACTGTGCTATTACAAACAGTTTAGAGTCTAAAGCAGCGCCCATGACCAGCCAAGTGCATCATTCTAGCCAGTGACCATGTGAAGCTAATGCTGTTCACATGGAACACTGCAGACGGCAAACCGGATATCATGTTAGCGGACGAGAGCAGGATGGCACAATATGTTGTCGGACGCCGGCAATGGCAAACGGCCTGTCCTCCGCAACGGCATTTACAACCGGATGTTCGTGGCTCCCTCACACACCAAGAAAACATTGACAACGAGAAGGTAATACGGTTGGTGCAACAACGCTAGAATACTAGATAAAATCCCTTTTTTTTTTTAATATAAACAGTTATTACATTATTTGTAAACAATGAGACATCGCCATAGCAACTGCCATTCCGTACTTTTATGCCATGCCGTCCAGAAAGTGTTTGCCGTCTACCGTGTTCCATGTAAACGCAGCATAATTATGAATATAGTTTGTGTGTAACATGGCTAAGCTATGTGACCTTCCATATTGGCACAAATGAGAAATCAAAAGATATAGTTTATTAGAAGTTAATTTCCATAACACTGAACGATATCTTTAAGGGATGCCTTGAAAATGTACCCAAATAACTTTACTTCGCTAAGACCTAACCACACAATTAACAAACGTAAAACAAAAGTAACGCTAGCTAATAAAGCAAGGCTTTCCGTCTCCACTGAAGTCAGTGGGTACAGGCTAGCCATTAGCAAAGGCCCTACACCCATTCGTCTTGTATATATGCAAGTGTCTCTGTGAGTGAGGGTGAATACAAAGGGGTTGAATTCAAATAGGCCAGGCATGAATTAGCATGGGGAGAAGGTTGGCCTTCATTAAGGGCGCGGCAGTTTGTCTGGACTGATAAGGGGCCTTTACCTGGGGAGGGGAAGCGCAACACATCGATCCTACACAATGAGCAGCGGCTGTCGCAACAGAGCCCAGCCACAGATTAAGACTTAATGAAAACCAAATCAGACGAGAAGGAGAAAGGAAGGGAGGGGAGAAAAGAGAGGTGAAGAGATACAAAATGGAGATAACAAGGGAAGAATGTCCTGGGAGTTGGGAGGAGTCGTCGCTATTGACGAGAGGCAAAATTAGAGAGTAGAATGAAACCGGGGGAGCGTTTGTGTGCGCGCGCTTGCATTTGTATGTGCGGGACATAAAGGGCACAATGTGGGCAATTTATGCTACTCAGACACATCACGCTAACCCTTATTTTGCTTGATGAAGCAGCCGCCTCTTCCATTAACAAGAAGCACAGTATTGTTTTTAAGGGCATTTGGAGTCAATTGGGAGTGTTAAATAACTGCATCTATTCTGTCAGTCTGTGTTTGCGAGTGCACCAGGGCACGGCGACCTTTCCCTCCTATTGCTTATGTCATGTCATTTGTGTAAAAGGTACATTTAGGGTGCGTTACTTTGAGCAGCCGGGGTCAGGGTAAAGGTTTTTGCGTACTTGGAATGGAAAAGGGAGGGCTTCCGCCACTGTTGCTCTGAACACATGCTGACTAGGACCTCATAAGCCTACTGTACATTTGAGCACTCATACTGAGTGACTCGCTCAATACTCACAGAACACTAGTCAAACTGAAACATGTGGTGATCCACTGGATGTAAAAGATAACAAGCAGGTATGGTGACTCATGCTGATCACAGACGGATCGCCATGTTCCCCTCGTGTGTTGAGTTACATACCTAAATCTAAGATCCTTGTAACATAAAACAAAACTCAAAAAGCAATACAGTCCACAAGAATGACACTAAATAATTGATGTGCAATCTATCAATTACGAAAGCATCTCAGATTCCATCTCCTTCATCGGACTAGAATTATATGCAGAAACTATTCCCGCCTCTTCCCAACTGATAAGAACAAGGGAACAAAAGTGAAAGAAACAATAGATGAGGGTCGTTTAAATTCAACACTGCGGCCCAGATAAATGTTTATGTTAAATAAGGTGGTACTAAATGATGCTTTGTTGGGTTTCTTTTTTCAGACATTGAGTGCGTGCACCTCGAAAAAATTAGAGAAGAGTGTGTTGGGTGCTCAATCTTTGCATCTTAACCAATTAACAGATTTGATTGAAGACGTACCCCTGCACACATGCATGTACTAAAGACTAATGTGTGCACAGTCTGATTTGGCAGATGCACAAGTTGTCTAATCCCTAGACTAGCAACCCTCAACATAAACAGACAGAACAGAATGCTGAGCGTGTGTAGTGTGTGTGTGTATATATATATATATATATATATATATATATATATAAAAATTAAAATTAACCCATATGTGTGAACTGGTACAGTATGTATGCAATTTGCAGTGTGTATGTGGTGTGTGTTTGCGCGTATTACCACTACACTGAACTTCAGATTAGTCACGATAATTACCAATTTCGATTTATCGTGCAATACATGGACATGACATCGATCACTTTTCAGACGGCGTTTATATTGTATAACACGCATGTTGCTGACATATTTTCCTGCCTGCTCTTAAAATGACAATAATGTCGTTTATCGCAGTTATTTCTGGGACAATATATCGGCCAACTAAAACAGTTATTGTGACAGGCCCATTTCAGAGTAATTTAGGGACCCAGCTGCATTCTATGCCCTTGCATTGCTCCACTGCTCTCTCTCACACACACACACACGCACACGCGCACGCACGCACACACACACACACGCACACACGCACACGGAATAATCAGCCATTCCCCCTATCTCAGCATGACTGTGTGTGTGTGTGTGTGGGCACATGCATGTGTCACTGGCACCCCATGCGACAGATGGGCTTCTATAGTATGCAACAAAAAAAAAAAAAAAAAAGGGGGGGGGGGTGAGGAAACCGCAAGTTGCTTTTTGGAAGCTCCCATCTTCACACCTCCAAGGAATGTATTTTGGGGTTGGGGGTGGTGCGGAGCATGGGAAGTGGGGTGGGGTGGGGGGTGGGGGGGTGGGGGGGGTGCGTACCAGAACCTGCCATCTCAAAGATCTGAGCGGGTAAATATCACATGACTAATGGTCAGTCAACCGCACCAGGCCAGTGTAGGCCAACACAGGGTACAGCAAAGGCAGGCCTCGCCAGATGCCAATTGCTTTGGAAATATATCGCTCCAGGAGAATAAGGCAAAGAATAAACGCTGAACGGTGAATTGGAAATTGAATTGTAAACTCTGAAGCGGAGGAGCGTTTGGTTGACAGATGGAGGCGCAGAAGGTACAGCGGGGACAAACGGACACTTAACTGCCGATTCTGGCTGACAATTGTTTCTGCATGCGTGTGCACTACAGTTCAAATGCTCTGCGTTTTAAGCATTTTGCTTTTCTTTCGCCACATTTTAGCTTTTAATTCGCCACCGATGTTAGTAAATACACGGACAAATGTATGGTTGTGTCATCTACGTGCCTGCTTTTACAGAAATACATTGGCAAAATGCAGTTGTAGAATATTACAGAACATATTAGACATTATCTTCGTTTAACTGACACTAGTCGAGTAGCCGGTTAGACACATACAGTACGGTAACCTCTAAGTTAGAAATGGGGAAGGCGATTGTATGCAACACGCTTTTTGTAAAATTCAGCAAATAGCTCCTCAAAATCTGCTAGCTACATATTCTGTGCGCAATGCATACTAAATTTAGGGGCAGAGATTCTCAGGGAGCACCCTATGGCATTGAAGGGAGTGGTGTCTTTGTTCTGATTAGTTCAAATACCAGCAATATTTCCCCAGCATCGCTTACTCCACCTTTAAGGCAGCAACATACAAAAAAAATGTTTTAAAAAAACTAAATAACTATTAAATTAACTAATTTAAAATGTAATTGACAGTTTATTAAATGCAAACAGACGCTGTCCTTTTTGTGCCTCTCTGGCATCTTCTTCCTCCAATTTCCTTTTCTTTCCCTCCATAGACCATTATTCCTACCTTTCCATCCCAATGTCGTCCCTTCATTTTGATGATGTGTGACCATGCAAATGAGGGGGATCCAAAAGATGTGTGACCCTGCAAATGAGGGGGATCCAAAAAAGAGGAGCACTGAATCTAGGTCACAGGAACCGTGCATACCAAGTCTTGTATAAAGAAATAAATAAAAAAGCATATAGATTTATATAGATAAGTTGCTCGCTCCATCCCTATAGGCCCAAGCTCAAGCACACATGCAGACAGCCACATGCATGCATGTCGTCCAGACTCAAAGGCGCTCCGAGTCCCAGGTGCTCTGGAGCTGCAGAGCCAAAGTTCACACGAATCACACGAGTGTCTGCAGATATCATAAAAGCCTGGCACACACACACACACAAAGGAATCTGAGATAATAACCCTCTTCACGCCCTCTCTCAGCCTCATACAGGCACCATATCTGCATGCCTCTCGTATGCTTTCATTATATAACATGGTCACTTTCGCATATGACGCCATGAGGCTGTGAACCCCATTCCACCCACTCACCTCTATAGTGTCACATGTTGCTATGCGTTGCGTAGGCCACTCACCTCAAAAGAATTAAGTGCTGATAGATCTGCTGTCCTCCATTTTGACTGGTGTAGGCGTGTCAGAGCCAAAACGCTGCAGATGGAAATGAGCCAATAGATGGATCTGGTACAAAAGCACCTCTTCTCTTTAAGTGTGATTCGTGTGTTTAAGTGCACAGTCCTAGTCAAAATAGATAAATACAATTAAATTGACATCCTTCTGATTCAATCTCGCGGCTTTGGGAGACTTTTGAGCCACAATGGCGGGACCTCACGTAGAAATGGGATTCAACAGCGTTCTGAATAGCTCTGAATAGTAGGTGAGCTGAAAAGGATCAAATGCAGAAGGGAAGGAGGGTAAAAAAATAAATAAAATAGACAAATGGTAAGAGTAAACAAAATATAATTTTAAAAACACCCACCTAGCCCAGAGGCACAAAAGTAAGCAAAAAGGTTAGACGGAGAAAGAGAGCCCGCCGATGAAAATCTAATTATTTCCTCATTACCTTCTTCACTCGGTTGGTGCGGGCCATTCTGGGGAGAATGGATTATGTTCTTCAATGGTTCCCTGCTGGCCTCCGCCAAATTCTGCAGGCACGTACGCCAAGTAAAGGAATGTTTTAAATTACCCATGGTGCTCCGCTTCCAGCTGCCACAAAGCTGTATGTAAATGTGTTTTGAGGGAAACATTCAGCATTTTCCCAATAAAAGTATTCATCACTCATTGAGGAAGTTGATTAGCGAACACAGACTCCCTCGCTCACTGGAAATTAAATCTTCTGTGGAGTGATTCTATTGCAATAGACTCTAGTGCATTGCAATAGAATCACAGAAAAACCAAACCTCTAGTGACTAGAGGTTTGGTTTCACACTCAACTTTTGGCGAAATGCACAAACAAACACAAGCTAATATTTATTGAACACAATAACAAACTACAATGGTTCACATGCTTTTGTGTTAACATTTACGCTGTATATTTCAGCATTGTGTTCTCATCATAAAAACTTTGATTTATGTTGTTTAATTGTTTAAAATATATTTGTTGTTCTTGGTCTAATAGACAAACAAACTGACTACATTTCCTGTGTAAATAACAGATATCCAGGCAATCCAGGCACACACACACACACACACACGGCTGTACAGTACACCAATGATGTACAATTGGACCATCTGTAGTCTCACCTCCCCGTATCAGGAGAGCATACCCACACCGACTATCGCTTAAGGCTAGGTGATCTGCCCTCGCCCCCGAAGCAGCAAATGGACAAAAGGTGTTTTCCTCTGCATATGCAGGCATGGGCTTATACATCCTTTCTCGCTCTCACTCATCCATTAGTCAAAAGGGTCCAGGGTCAGCAATGTGTACAATGACATTTTGGGGCTTCACCATTACTGGTCATTGGGTCGCACACTTCACAGTCCTTGTAGACACAACTAATGACTATGTCTGGTTGCACCAACGCAGGCGAACACACACACACACACACAACCTGCGTAATACATGGATCTCAGTCCAACACAATGTGTGCAACACTGACAAATGTGGTTCACAATATAGCAAGTACTGTGTACGCCTACAGTAAGTAGACCTAGCCTGCGATATGGGGCAAATAATACATTACGATGCAAATCGGTCATCACAGTGCTATACCAGTTCTCCTAGCTGATATGGGATGACAGTGTGCTTTGTATCATCAAAAAAGCCCACCAGAGACCATTTTTCTTGCGCCAACTTAAGTTTGGCGTCTCTAGAGAGATTGCTGCTATTCTACAGAGCTGTGGTAGAACGTGTACTTACTACTTACGTCTCCATGCCATGGTACGGCAACTCCACAGCTCAACAGAAGCGGGGTGGTGGGGGTTAGGTGTTTCACCTAGAGGAGGAATGGGCAAGCGTACTTGTGATAAGTGTGTGATAGTGTTTACTATACGTGTTACTGTTTTGTAATGAGCACACTGCACCAAATTCCTAGCAACCGAGTTGCATGGCATTAAAGTTTTGAATCTTGAAATACCTTGAAGCTGTCAAACCAGCTCTGCACGTAAACACTGTTATTGTAACATAACTTCAAGAACACTTTGGGGTAGGGGACAAATTGTACAATGAATTACCTAATTATACACGCAAACACAACACCTCCAAAATGTAGCTATGAAATTCCCTTTCATGGGCCTCCTCTTAGATGACAGACGGACACAGATTGCCATCTACCTCAGTCATGTTACTGAGCGGGACCTCTAAACCCTGTCTGTCAGTTTAATCAATCGACCCCTGCACAACGCTGGCTCGATCCTATATGATGTCGTGCATAAGTGCAAAGCTCATATGTAGCACATGTACAAACGCCTACATACACTACATGTATCTCACACCTCCCAATCCTCACAAATGAACACAAATTAACAGCTTGCCCTCCTCTGCTCGCATCTTAACGTTGATTAGAAAACATGCACCAGGGAGAAGAGATGAGAGGGGAAACATGTTGTAAAAGAGCGAAAGGAAGAGAGGCAAACAAACCACGTTTAATGAGAGGCGCTGCACAGCCTGGTAGAACCGTAAACAAAACAGGTGTTAGCAGGTGCCCGACGTGCTCCACTCACAGACCTTTGTTTTACTGGAATTACCAAATCGATCAAAACAAATTATACATATCTCACAAATGTATAATCAAAGCATGCCAAAACCACAAATCACAGACGAATGAAGAGGCAAACAGGAAAAAAGAGAAGGAGATGAGAAATACTGTATGTAGCATAATTATAAATAAATGTATGGTAAACACACGCCCACAAAACAACATGGAGCATGTGGACATCAAACGTGTTATTGTACACACAGTGCATGTGTACAATCACATATCAGTATACAAACACAGTATAGGCACTGTGACATTACACATAAATGTTTTTGACCAACAGTAATACTCAACACCCTGGCACAATACTGCAAACGCTTATATGGATTTACAGAGGCAATTAAACTAAACATGAGAGCAAGCACACGATTAAAGATTTATGTGCCCCAGGTCCCAATAGTGCATTCTCTTGTGCCATCCCTCAAGACACACACACACACACACACACACACACACACCCACACACACGTGTAATTTCCTAAGTGGAATATGAATGTACATTCACAAGAATCAAATAGCCGGCGGTAGCTAGCTTAGCGCTCATCTCCATACGTCCTCTGGAGACCCAGAGCTCATGTGACGCATTAAGTTCAGCATCCTAAATTTAAAACAGACACGCACACACACAAATGGTCTGTCACAACCAGAGAGTGTAGGATTTACTGATCGTTAACAGATTAAATATACCTAGATTTTCACATATGCATAATGCCCCTGTATTGAATTGAAGACAGCAGAATCTCTTGGCGGATATTGCATCCTGATATTCTCTATTTGCTCATATTTGTGTACATTCTTTCACTCAGTCTTAGCTCGTGTCCTACAGACATTTATCCCCCTAATCAACGTCCCCCCCCCTTCCCATCATCACTGTAAACCTCTCTTTTCAATCAATAGTGGAAGATAAGGGATACTGCTACAACAAACGGGAATGTCTTACAATACAATATAGAAAAGGCTCAAGCTGTCTCACGTCAGATGAAACCATTTGAGGCTCTTTGAAGCTCTGGAAAATGCACGATCGCGCTACACACCTACGTACCAGTCCTCATCCTTAAGGAGGAAGCACGTCTCACATGTTTCTTGGCCTCTAACAAATTGGATTATGGGTAAATGAGGTTCAGCGCTGTTGACAAGAGACACTGTGCTATTTTCAATATTCATGACTTTCGTAAGGTCCTAGAAGTGAGTAGAATTAATCAGGCAAACTGAGGACTCTTAATTACAGAAGGGAGCCGGGGAGAGAGAGAGAGAGAGAGAGAGAGAGAGAGAGAGAGAGAGAGAGCTCTGTCTAGACTAATTTACATTGCTGGGAAGAACAGAAAGGCAAAATAGCAATAAAATGTAATTACTCAGTATTCTGAACCGAAACTTCTGAATTGAAACTACAGAATTTGAACTTGGGAGGAGTTCTGACTATATGAAATAGTTTGTTCATAAATGGACTGGTAAATGGACTGCATTTATATAGCGCTTATGTCCAAAGCGCTTTACATTATTGGCCTCACATTCACCCATTGACCCACATATCCATCCACTGATGATGATGTCAGCCATGCAAGGCCCCACCTGACCACCAGAAGCAGTTAGGTTTGGGTGTCTTGCTCAAGGACACCTCGACTTGGTGAGGAGTTAGCGGGGTTCGAACTAGCGAGTGCTTGATCTTATAAATATTCATAATTCTTTAAAGGTTACATTTGTTATGGATTGTCTGAATAAATACAGAAAGTTTAACTAAAATAATGTGGGCTCAGGGCGTCAAGGTATGTTGGATGTTACACTGAGATTAGTTTAGAAAATATTGCTGTGGGGGTGGGGGGGTTGGCGTGGTTTAGTGGCGTCTATGGGAGTGTGTGTTTAGGGTGTGACTCAATGGGACTCAATGGGATCGGGATCAGGTGGGTGTTGCCAGAGACAATATAAGGATACATGCCACTTATATAATTTTGAATGGAGCTCTATGGGAGTATTCTGAAACAGAAAATATGGCAGTTGGAGGAACATATCCAAATAACAACAAATTACATGATCCAAAAGAGCCAATCGTCTGCTTTATAACTGCCAAGCATCAACATATTTAACCAATAGTGTGGTTGCATTGATGGAAGCCGCCTGCCTATAGGGTCTTCCTAAATAACTGCCCGGGGCGTTTCAAAGATGGCTGCCAGTGGCGAGACTTGCCTAGAAGGACTGTGCTGTAACCACTAACACAGTCACCCGTCTCCTTAGAACAGGCAGACCAGGTGAGCAGAATGAGGTAGGGACACACCTGATACTTCTGCCTGCGTGCTTGGACAACCTTCTTCCAGTGAATGGTGACCGCATGCATTGTAAATATTGTGAATCATCGGTTCACTACAGGTATGTGATGCATGAGTTGGTTTGTTTTGTATGTCAGCCAGTAAAATAAAAGGGAAGCCTGCTACTAGAGGGCCAATTGTGTTCACCTCATCTTTATTCATTCATCTCATGTTAAAAGGTTGCGTGAGCGATGATTGTGTTTCGACGCAGTCCCGTCTCTCAACATAAAACAAAGCGGTGCAGACCGCACCAAAACAATCACTAGCCTAGCCTTTAGCGATGTCTTGTTATAGGGAGAGGAGCATACATACAACATGCCACTGAAGCAGCCACAACTTTAGGAAAAACTAGAAAGTGCAGATTGTTCTCGGTTGTCGACGGAACAATCAATGTTATCTAGTGAGAGCTGGACATTCCAACAAGGTACCAAAAACATGTTCCAAGATAACAGCTAAAAATGACTACCAATCTACTGCAAGAGTGGCTCGAACAGCGCCCATGTACAACTGAATGGGTACTCACCCATAGATTTTCTTAAGAACAGGTTTGAAGAGCTGGCTCTGACCAAAATGTAATCTATAAAACTTAAGTAGTATGACTAAAGGTCTATAGTACATACTGTATATTGTATGCCCATCCTCCACTACTCACCCGGTACATGACATCTGTGTAGGCAAACATAGTGGGTAAAAATGTACCACTTTGCCTATCTGGCAGTAGCATACTTATAGCCTACCTAATGAAAGAGACAGCCACTTCTGAAGTGGTGTGGAGGTTGTGTGTTCATATCATTGGTAGGCTAAGAGATGTGTGATAGATGCACATTGTGCACATTACTGACAGCCAGGGCATGAGCGTGTAGCATAGCCTATTGTGTGTGTCCGCACCCGTGTGTGTTTGAGAGAGAGAGAGGGGAAGAGAAGGTGATCCTGAATATCCTGATCACGGCATTTCCGTGAGCCTTTAAAGTAAAGCTTATTATGGTGTTTCAGAAGATATTTATAACTTAGTCTTAACGTCGCTTTGACAACTTATTTTTTTATATCACAATGCCTGCTCAACATTGTGATGTCTGTCAGCCATCAGTGATGGAAGATGGCATCGTCTATCTGCCCAACCCTAGTATGAGCAATACACAGTATTTTTAACTGAGGAAGAAAATAAAAAAATACCCCCCCCCCCCACCCCCCCGACAGTTGTCATGAACAGGAAGACTAGCTCTAGAGACAAAAACACTTTTTGAACAGCCATTCTAACATGGAAGTTGGGAATTGAGTACGGAAATTTACTCCCTTGTGCAGCCAGCCTCAAGTGGCCATTCGAGGAACTGCAGATTTGAGCACTTGGATGAAATGCTCAGCACTGGATGTTCCCTCTTGACGGTAATGCAACTTAAAGCTAAAGAGCTTAGTTTAGTTGAGGTGGCCGCAACCAAACAAACAGACAACAGGAGGAAGGAATAAAAGCAGAGTTTGAGGAAGGTAGGTTCACAATGAGTGATACCAAAATGACCCATGTAAATAAATAAAAAACACAACTAAAGTGGAATTTAGAAATAAAAGTTGCATAAGCATATCATGTCGACTAGCAATGGCTCACGGGTGGGTTATGCACACATGTACTGGTCTCAGTTGTAAGACTAATGAGCTGGACCTTCAGGCATCATCCAGGAATGTATTGTATGGAAATTAGTTTTGTACAAAGCAAGATATAGGGTCCGTGTATTACATGATGTCAAAGAAAAAGATCATGGCATTATTTTCTAAAATTGCTACTGGAGCCAGAAAGTAAATGTTAAGGCGCAGTGTGTGTTTGTGCATGCGTGTAATTCTGAATGATTAGTTTCATTTGTGTGCTATACTGTATGTACATGGAATTTCACCCGTGTGTTTGTGTGTGTGTGGGTATGCGCGAACCCATGCCTTTGCATGTTTCAGTGCAAACCCCTCGTGACTTTTCCTTCTCCTAAACTAAAGCCAAACTAAAGACAAAGTCATTTTTACATTTTTAACTTTTTAAGGTTTCATTCACGCAGGCCCATGTAGCTACAGCGCTGACTTCACATGGCCTCCTCAAGGCCCGGCATTATAATAGCTTGAGCCGCTTATCATTTAACCTTCTTTAAACGCTGAGGTGTACGCCACCCGTCAGTGACGCTGGCGGCATAGCTATTGTCACGGAAACAACATCCGCAATATTGCCGGGTTTTAAATTGAAGGCTCTAATGATGTTGACAGAATAGCGCTGCCTATAGAATAAAGTTGCAACGGGGTTCAAAGGCCATTACAAAACACCCACATATGCAAAAGCAATTCTGAATGAATTTCCTTAAGGGTGTGTGAGGAGCTTATGTATAATTAAAAGATAGAAAGAGAGAAGGCCTAGAGAGAAAACTTCACCTCCATTTTGATTCATTCAAGTGCTGCGTCCAAATGTAGAATAAGAGAAGAAGAGACAACAGAGTTGTGGCGAGGAAATCAAATACCCAGGACCAGTTTCAAGTTGGTTTCAATAACAGCTAGAAACATTATTAATGTGAACACAATGCAAAGTAGAAGTGAAGTCCAAGTTTCAGCTAATAAGTCCCGGAAATTATTTATTGCAGTCCACTTTTAATCAAAAAGACTAACCCTAGAAACATTTTGGAGACAAACAGAGTCTCAAGGCAGCTACCAAGTCACATTACCCCCAGTGTAGCCACAAGTTCATTCACCGTTTGTGTGTGCTTGCAAGAGAACATTTGCCACTCTTGTGATAACAGGTACAGTATTACCGAGAGCCAATGGTACAGTACATCAAAGAGTGTGAAGCACTGCATGGCACAGACCCCCGCGCACGCACACACACACCAAATGACAAGCGTAATCCCCTCAAGGTAAAAGACTCACTTCTTGGCTCAGCAGTTGTACAGTATGGTTGAGGAGAGATAGGTAGACTGTGTAATATAAGTAAACAACTTCATTCAATAGGAGAGGGAGGGGGAATGAGCAAGGGATAGGGGAGAAAAAAAGAACAAAGATGGAGGTATAGGAAAAGGGGAAAATAGATGTAGAAGAGACGTCTGCAAAAGATGGCACCTCGACACGTGACAAGCAGTGTGAGGAAGTCAGTAGCGGAGCGATCAAGAACCCACAGGATCTCAACTCAGCCCGTTTCTTCTCCAAGATGGAAGTTCACAAACACGGAGGTGAGACTGCTATTATCTACACTGTCCACTCACAACGATGCCCTCCGTTGGATTGCAATGCGTGCAATTTGTGGGGTGGAGCTAGGGGTGCACGATATTGATCAAATGTGATATTGCGATGTTGATCATGAAAATTGCAATATCGATATTAATTTAGATTTTTTTTTATACAAGTAAAAATACCAAGGTTATGGGAAAATGCATTAACATATATTCATAACATATCAAAACAACACATTTTGAACTGACAGTCATATTGGACTGGTACAACAACAGTATTTCCAAGCTACCAAGGAGGCATTCTTTTAGGCCACTAATGTTTCCTCTTCCATCTCTATTATGTCATTAGCTTCCTCAGCCACACATCTTACTGTTCTGTCTAAACCAAACACAACTAAGCCACACGGCCAAAGGACGCATCTTTCCACAAAATAAACTGAATATTGCACTTCCTACTACATTTTCGATATGATATTGCGCAACTAGATATTGCGATAACGATACTGAGTCGATATATTGTGCACCCCAGGTGGAGCTTCTGAGTGAGTTTGCTTTGATTTGAGCTCAACGTTAGCAAGCGTTCTCGAAAATGACTAAAGGCCCATTTATACTCCAGTTATTTCAAATCTGTGTCCACTAGGAGGCAGTTCGTACTTAACAGCAAGTATAAATGGGCCTCAACAGGTAATGACAACATCTGAAACGTAATACTGTAAGATCATAAACTGTATGCTGCATGTGTCCCGTGACAGCTGAGCATGAGTAAAAGAGCCTTCGTGAGCTATGCTATTCCCGCAGGGAAAGATCTTCCCTTAGTTTACAGCCACCTCCAGAAATATTTCCCTTTTTGATGCCTTCAAAAGCTTCCATCCATCTACCTCCTTACAATCAGCTCTGGCTGTAACATCTGGAAACACACACACACGAACGTGCACTCACTTTGATTTGATTAGGACACCATTAACACAAATACTCAGAATACCAATAGTTCAAAAGTTGATATACATAATGCGGTATGGAGCCAGTTGATTTCCTGCCTTGTTGTCATGGTTGGTGGGGCCATTCCCAGACATCTTTGACAAGAAAGTCAGAGAAGGCTCAAACAGTGAACAGAGAGAGCTAGGCGTCCCAGCTCTCAAAAAACGAGATCGTCAGAGACAGAGATGCATTGGGAATAACAAGAAGAACGGAATAAACTAAATATATAAGAACATTGCATATAGAAAAACATTCAAATGGTTGAAAGAATGTGAAAATAAGTTTAAATGGAGAGAAAGTGCCATGGGAAACTTTCCTCTGCAAACTTTTCACATGCTGCGCTCAAAAAGCCCCGTCTGTGTGGCGTCAAACCAACAGACGAGTAGGCCTATTAGCCGCCATGTTTTATTCAGCAGCGCTCTTCATCGTTTCACACGCTTTTCCTCGCTTCGTACACAGGGCAACAGAGCGTGGGGTGAAAGAGGAAAACAGAAGAAGAATAAAACGGATTACTGTGAATGTAAATAATAAAATGGAGGCACAAAGACATTTTGCTAATCTGGCCGGGGATTAATGCTCTGATGCCATGTCAAACACACAAGAATATCATACTCAACACAGACCACATTAAGAGGGGGTGTAAATAGCATTGCATAATCAGAATTGTGTGACTTTGCAGTGGAGAGCAGGTACATCATTAGCAATGGAAGCTCAATACGTTTCTAGCCTGTCAACAATATAAGAAACCTCTGCAAACGACTCATCTCCTACTCTTTGACACGGATAGAGAGAGAGAAAATAAACGCTATAGTATAGAGCAAAGATTCGCCCAGAGATTCACCCTTTCACAAAAGGTGTCATAGTGGGTTTAGGATTAACATCAATGTAGTTGATATAATTAATAATGGGTGAGTTGGATTTATTTGTTCTTGTTAACAAGCTCGGACAATGAATCAACACTATGATCAATGAATTCAAACAAACTCAAACAGACCCATTATTTAGCTGCGTTCACTGTACGACATATTTTGAAATTCCTAAAGTTGAATACAAGGCCGAATGTTTTTGATTACACATTTGAAACATAATCCAGAATGCTTCCTTTAAAAACATCAACACCACACATTTGTAGGTAAAATTATGTACGTAACTCTGCTATGGAGCGCCGCACCAAACACCTAGCAATGTCCAAAACAAATCTTCTCCGACACAACTCCCACCTCCGACCACATCTAACTGCTACCTGCCTTTTCCTTAATTGTTCATCAGGGATAATTGTAGCAAAGAAGCGTCGACTTCGCAATATTTCACGTGAGGTTATCGTTGAGATTGAGAAGAGGTTCCCTTTCCCAGACCCTTTAGTTCATGGATGAGAAGAGCGGTTTCCAACGGTAGCTGTTTTTAACGTACAGTAACACCTCGACTACGCGCAGCATCAGTAGATAAAGCCAGTTGCCCCAAGCCTGTTAGTGAAGCCCTCCATTGTCAGGTGCTGTTAGCTGCTCTTGTTCACCCTGCTGTCTCCCCCACTGTTGTGAGGAAGATTGGTGGGCTTTTTTTATATATATATATATATATATATATATATATATAAATAAATAAATAAATAAAAGGTACCATTTTCCTATTTTAGTCTCTCTTGATGGAAGTGTCAGCAGTTTTCTTCCTCCTCCAACCTTCCCTTGTTCCTTTTTGTCTCGGAGACAAAATCTACAGGATAGCAGAGAGAGAGAGTTTTCTTTTAACAAGAAGCTAGAAAGATGGAGAGACACAATGCACCTCTGCATTTTTTCTTAACGTATTAAAAATTTATTTAAAAAAATAAGGTACACAAAGAGAAAAAGAAGAGTGATTGAGTTCGGCAAACGCAAAGACTCAATATCCAACACACACACACACACACACACACACACACACCGAGAGACATGCTAATTGGATTAGAAATATGCAGATGGACGGTGCGATCTCATTCTCTATAAACACACACACACACACACACACACACACCCTGTATACAGGCTGCCTGCATATCCATACCCATCCCACAACAACAAGACAACATCATGCAGGAGGGGGAGGGGATGAGAAGACGAGAAGTATTGTATATGCCTCAGGCTAGCACTGACCTCAGCTGAACCTACCTGTGTGCTGCTTGGCTCTGCAACACCTACTCAGCAAATGAGGGCTAACGGTTGACGGCCTTTACAGGCTGAACCGGCAGGTTAGAAAGGTGACGAGTAGACTAGACTGGCAGCTACCACGGTAACATGATAGGCTCCCATTCCGTTTCATCGACCAACATTACATCCAGAGCGTCTGTCGTGAAATGCTATATTGCTATTTGGGTCTAGACATACACCGCACGCGCGCACAAACATACAGTAGTATGTTTGCAAAGGCCCCCCTAACAGTAGTATGATATAATATAGATTGATAGCTGTCCTTTCTCTGGAGACTATAAAGCTACTTACACAACACAACACACAAATTAGGACAAGTGTAGTCTCGCCGAGCCAGCCTTTCCTTACGTAAAGTCTGGGACACAGCGCTGGCTAACCGCAGCAAGATCCACCCTACTTGGCCGGAAAGTTAATTTGATTGACATGCACAACAACCAGCTACAGTTGCAAGAAAAAGTATGTGAACCCCTTGGGATTACGTGGAGTTTTGCATGAATTGGTCATAAAATGTGTTCTGAACTTCATCTAAGTCACAACAATAGAAAAACAGTCTGCTGAAAATAATACTGAACAAACATTAGATGTTGCCATGGTTTAATTGAACATAACATGTAAACATTCACCCTACCTATATTAACCCCTACAAACAGTAGTTAGAAACACACCCGAGCAGGTGCCGCACACACACACACACACACAGTACCCTTGAACCACCACTATGTTTGCATAGCAAATTAGCAAATGTACTAGCATGACTCCTGTTAGCTCTGACCCACAGTGCACACGTTGTGCACGTGTGTGTGTGTGTGTGTAAAATTGCTTACGTCACTAGCCTCCTTGACCCCAAGCACCCACTAGAAGCCACACCCCGGATGTGCTGCAGGAAGCAGTGCGTGTGTGTGCGTGTGTGTGCGTGCATGCATGTGTGTGTCAGTCAGCAGGTGACCATAGTGTGTTTTTGTTAGCCTGAGGTGCTTGCCTGCATCTTTTATTACGGTGTGTGTGCTTGTGTGTGTGTGTGTATGAGAGCCGCTGCCCTCAAGACACACACGCAGATCGAGGGCGTGAAATGTGTTGTGACGCCCCCCTCCCTCCACGAGAGCCCACATAAGGGACGCTTCTCTTCTCCATCTTGGTCAGAGACACATTGTTCCACCAACAACTCGCTTCCTCCTCGACAAACAAAGCTCACAAAGGATTTAGATGGGTGGGGATGAAGGCACAGATGGCAGCAGTTGATGCTGATGCAGTCATGCTGCATCGAGTGTACCTTAAACGATATAAAGCTTAAATGCAATGCTTTTAGAGAAGAGGGCGTGGTGTGTAATTTAACATTTAAGAAGACACAGGAGATTCAGCTATATCAGATTATTTAACAGTCACAGAACAGCGGCCTACATTAAAGCCACTGCTAAAATCGCAAAGCTTTTTCCTTGTTAAATTCTTGTTGTTTGCCTTCCACAGAAGCAAAACGTGGAGCTCATAGACATGCATGCTATAGTGGATCGCATGTCCACACAATAAAACACACAAAGGCCTAATGTTGCCCCCCATCACACACACAAATACAATTATACACACACATACACACAACCATCTCCAAGGGCAACAGGAGCGATAATCAAAACAAGGCAGGTTGTGAACGAACAAGGACAGAGGGGACGAGGAAGAAGAGAGGTATAACAGGAAGGAAGTATTGTAAAAAAAAATAATAATAATAATTTAAAAAATGTTTTTTAAATGAACACAGGAGGACACCATAGGAGAAATCCCAGTGTGGGGTGGGTGGGGGAGGGGGGCAATGGGGGAAAAGAGAGAGAGTATACTTTAAAAAGTGTGTGAAACAGTAACAGGACCAGCCTGGTTTGGTTAAGATAGGATATCACCCGGCAGGTGCACTTCACCAGGAACGTGTGTGTGTGCGGGGGGGGAGGCTGTGAACACAAACGGATAGAATCTCATAGTAAAGTTCTACTGGCGTATCACACAGCACCATGTATGTGATCTGCTGTTACACTGCAGGGTGCTGCCTTGTGTTACACGGCACATAGTCTCGCAGAGCTGAAAAGTCTGGGGCACAGTGGCAGTACCCGCCTACTTGACAAGCGAGGTGCTTTGATTGACATGCAGGACGACCAACTATGTAACTCAATGACCAAGTTGGACGTTAACCTTGCAATGAGGAAAACTAAACAACAGGACTCTGTTTACAGGTCTTGTAAATATTGTAGGCTACTGTTACTGATTAAAATACATGTTTACATTTAAATTAGTAAACAAAGCACAGGTATTGATGTACCGGAAATTACGCGGAGACATGCTGGTGTGTGACAATGCGAACAGCCAATGGATATCGACAGTGTTACATCCCGAAAGTCCTGTGTCGAGTTCTCGAGGGTATATGTATCAGACATTCAGCACAGTGTTGTCTATGTGACGTAGCGCTAATGAACGGAAGAGGCTGAAACTACACGGCTAAGGGATATGTGCTTGAGCCGCGTTCCACTGTTCCGCTGTAACACTTGACTAGCACATCACAGCGTAGCTTCAGTGTTTGGCCACAAGGGGCAGAGCAGAGTCAAGACAGGCCTCTTTAACACCCCTGTGCATCGTTCAGTTGTGTGCCTCAAACTGAAAACACAATGGTGACGCTTCACTTTCTCCAGAAGTCGTTTCTAACTCAAAGCTTTTGGGTTTCATGGTGACTGGAGAAACACCCAGTCACCAAAATAGGTTTTAAAATACAGTACTACCTTTTAGGACTGCACGATTATGGAAAAAAAAATAGTCCAAAAGACAGGAAATTAAGTCATTGACTTTGGAAAGATGTTGCCCTTAATGCACCTAAAACATTTTTTTTTATTTTTTTTTTTTATTCTACTGGAAAAAACGAATTCAACTGTTAAATGTCCCTTAATACTTTTCACGTTTATCTTTCAGTTTCACCCTGAGAGTGGTGAAATGATAGAGTGAGCATGTGGCTGTCATTCAAAACATAAGACAAAATAAGAGTATACTTGCAAACTATGTGCAAAACATCTTTTTTTTTTGTTTTGTAATTTTAGATTAGATTGTTTTTGTAATTGTTAGGAGCCTAAATTGAAATCACGATTGCACGTCGATTAATTGCACAGCCCTACTACCTATTGTAGCAATTACGCTATTCAGAGATGACTGGAGCCACCGCTGGCTTCTCCATAACTTATATTCATCATCCCTTTTGAAGCGTTATTTTCATTTCATTTCATATCCTGGTGAGTTTCATTAAAAAAATTAATGTTTTTTGTGGGGGGTTCTGGGCAGTGAAGACGGTGGGGGGGGCGAGGGGGTAGGCCGCAGTGGCAATGCCTGGCATGTGCTCAAAAAGTGCTTGGCGCACTGCCAAGGCCAGCGCCGCATCGCTCCGGCAACCGACCTGTCAGCTGATTCCCCTTTGTAGGCACGGCCTCCTTGGTACTCGCCCCGCTGGGGTGCCAGCGAGGGGTTTGGGAGGGAAGGTCCTGCAGCCTATGCTTCCATAGGAGAGGGATGGCGGGGGCTGCCATGCCAAGGCACACAGGAGGCCAGAAACAACCTTTTAGGAGGACAACAGCCGATTCAGAGCACGGGATGCTGAAGGTCTCACTGTACCGGGTGAGGAGGAGAGATGGCAGGTAGCGTTTGGCGTGTGTGTGGGGGAGAGTGGGAATAGTGCAAATGGATGCTCAAGGCCGCTCAAGATGTGGAGCATGGAGATAAAGGCATTGAGCCTGCGTAGGGCCGAGAGAGAGAGAGAGAGAGAGAGAGAGAGAGAGAACTCAAATGTATCCAAGTACTAAGTCACCTCATCACTGTTCATCAAGTTCGCATCTCTCACTCTGTTGAGGCAAAGCCCAAGAGTAAATCCCACCAATCAGAGCAGAAGGTTAAATGAAAGAAGAGCTCATTAAAAACAAATTCCCCATCCCTAGCAAATATCTCCGCTAAACATCCAATAATCCCCATCATTCTCCCAGGTCAATGAGACACGCTTGTAAATGTCACGCAGTCGCACTCCCCTGATATCCTGTCCTCTGTGGTGGGAAACGCAAGACAAAAATACTGTGCATACCAATCAGCGGCACCCATGACAAGGGTTGAGTCAATTGGTCAGTAATACCGGAGAACCGTTCAAGCAATTAGTGCCGTTACAAATTTGTGATGATTTCTTGCCAGTGTTTTGTCATTAAATGAACCAAATTGATTCTAAAGCAATTCCAGTAAAATGGTATTATGGTGCATTTGTCCAGGCAGCTCCTAGAAACAGAGTGAAAGAAATGTCTGCAAAGTCTGCATTGTTTGGTTAAAACCCTACTAAAATGCATGCACTGCAAATGCAGTCTTAATCTTGGCTAAATCCAACAATCCCAAAAGCCAACAACTAGAACTACTTTGCTTGGGAACAAACTGTAATACAGCAGTATCACAAATGTCAACGAAAGGAACTCCATATTTTCAATACCATACATGCATTTGAATATGAAACAATATTAATAAGATCAGTTAATAGAACTGTTTGACTGCTTGAGGATACATTCAATGTCATAGGCAAAGTATAGCCAATAAGGGGTATTTAAGTAACTAAAATGTCTCAATTATATCTTAACATAGCCAGGGAACTATTTGTGACAGATGTGCTATGTGCTATGCTTATTAAGATGTGAATTGTGACATTAATGAGAATGAATGAAATCCTTGCTTGTAGCCATGTGACCTGTAAAGTGATCTCTTAGGCTTATTTAATGTGGTAGTGTCATGCATGGCACAGCTCCCCTCAATAACAAACACACCCGTCGCATCAGCTGTATGACCCCACTCAGTAGGTTACTTACGACAGTTCTCCTCGTCGCTGTTATCAGAGCAGTCGTCGTCATCGTCACATCTCCACAGGATCGGTATGCACCTGCCGTTCTTGCACTGGAACTGCCCGGGTTCACAGTCTGATCCCGAATGAGTCCCTGTGTTTAAGGGGATACAAAGTAATGCATTTGCAAAGCCTATGCTGGTAGTAGACTTCTCTTTTGTGTGGTAGGCTAAATATCCATCGTTTCAGATAACATGTTGGTAGTGGTAGTAGAGAGGCTAACGTAACCCATTTTCATTGTGTTTGACAGGCGATCATCTCTTATTCCAGTTTTGCTATAGCCACACTGAGCAACATTTTGCGAGACAAAACATCGCTGTAGGCTACTAAAATTAGAGATTGTGCTTTGTAGTGTTTTGGCTAGGTGTTGTCTTTGACAGTCGAAAAGGAATTTGCCGTAGCCTACAATTTCAACACAGTGTAAAGAACATCCGGAGATTGTCTAATAATCATAAATAGGCTATATTAAATGATCAGACTATCTTCAATTGGCTGAGAGTAGCCCTAGTCTTAGACGTCTACCCCCAAATATATTTAGATGTTTGCAATGGAATAACTAAAGCAGAACGTGAACCAACGTGCCCTTGGCGATCGGTTAAATGAAGACACGTTACGTGGCCAAAGCGTATAGGTTTACTTCCTACAGTATTCTCCGTCATAGGAAGGATTAGCCGGTTCAATGAAGGAAACAAAACAATAGCTAAAACATACTTTGTGGTCAGCAAAACGTGAGCCATAGAATAGCCTACACGTGCCACCGCACGACTTTGCAGAAAGCATTGTTAGATCTAGGCTATAGCCACGTTATTTCACTATGATTCGCACACGCCGCGTAGCGATGTATCCTCATTCATTGCCCAGATGATCCGCTCTCTCACAGACATTAAGAGAGATATGTCCTTACCTTTGGCGCAATAAAGCTCCATCAGTAATAAATGCAACAGCATAAACTTCCCGGCTTCTGCCCACATCGTCAGATCCTGAAATGTTTATTGTTGTGGTCATGCAAATGAATAACAGTTATGGTAACCTACACGAAGTCAGACAGCAATTCCGTCACTGAGCGTGTGTGTGTGATCTCGCTGTGCTGTGCCTCTGTAGCAATTTGAATCAGTGACGCTTATGGGCGGGTTAGTGCCTGCGCTAGCGTAGTAGCGAAAATAAAATGAGGGGAAGTGTAAAGTCATAGCTGCAGTCATACTATCTTAGAAAGTGACACAGCAACTTCAAAATATGCGCAGACGTTTTGGACAGAATGAGATATTTCTTATATATATATATATATAATATATTTCTTTTGAGAAACAGTTTTTTTTAATTATTACTACAGTTCTCCAAATCTCTAGAATGACATTAAATAGAGCAACTGCTAATGCATACATGAATGTTATTCATCAAGCTGCTCCAACCATGTGTGGTCTACTAGACTACTAGCTGTCATTTGGGATCAGCTTGGGGCTGGGTATAAACTAGAGCAGAAGGACAATTCCAAGTTCACCAGCCAGTTCAGATGCTCTACACCAGGGCTATTCAATTCCAGTCCTGGAGGGCCACTGTGCTGCATGTTTTAGTTGTCTCCCTGCTCCAACACACCTGATTCTAATGACTGGTTGTTGTTATCAGGCTTCAAAATACCAATTCATTAGGATTGGAATTGAATAGCCCTGCTCTACAGTACCAGCAGCAATCCACTGGAAAAATCTAAGAAGTGTGTCAGTAAATTAAAAAGATGAGTCCACACAAAATGTCAACCTTGAGCCTCCTGATATGAAGTCTTTATTGTGCTTCAATCCAGCAATGCAAAACAGCTACACAAGTTGCCATGTTGGTAAATACGTTTACAAATTAGGCAGAAATACTGCACTCACTGTGGTTGGCCTATGAGAAGCACTATTACAGACCTGTGTCATATTGCCAACCCATAGTGACTCAGCAGTTTCAGCGATAATAAAGGAAGTTATTGAGATGAAACCTGGAATTTGTTATGTTATTCCAATATTGTTGACAATTTGTTTAAAATTATACATGAACACGAACAACTCGTTTCCATATAAACAACTGCATTTAATTTGGAAAATATTGCAAATTTAAAATTTTATTATAGTTTAAACTTAGAGGGGGATGAGAAACATTTAGACAT
>JAODUH010001901.1:0-12435 GCA_027564835.1 Typhlichthys subterraneus | reverse complement strand
GTTGAGTTGCACATTGTGTATGAAAGGTGCTATACAAATAAAGTGTATTATTATTATTATTATTATTATTATTATTATTACATAAATAAATAGGACAAATGCGCATATTTAAATCTTACCTTTCAATAATTATTTCATACACTGGTTGGCGCTAAAGATCAACAAAAGTTTACCGCCTTTCTCTTGTTTCGACGCTGGAATCCGTTAATTAGCGCCTCAATTATTCACACTTGTTTACCCACCAATAATAATCAGACCATTATATTGCTAATGACGCCTATACGTTTTATTCTAGCCCTAAAAAGGCCACATCATAATCTTGGATAGATTGTGTTTTGATCAACTGGCCTATAGCCCGTGCTTCAGGCGTATGTCATTTAGGGCATTTGGTGTTTCAGATGATTAGATTGACAGAAAGCAACCTATAAACCGTTGATTCAAGCGGGTTTTCTACGTTTTGGTTCTCATAGTTCACGGCGTGTTTCGTGTTAAAATGATGAAAACGATGCAGAGATGTTGGCAGAATATTACATTCTTTGTCACTCAACGGACCGGTAAGGCCTACTTTGACTTTGACTTTGTTTCACCGGAGAAGTTCTGCGTCTGTGTTGCTGTTCGTCGTGCTGGGCGGGGGCGGGGGCACTGCTCCTGGCAGCCAGGCAGGCAGGGGGGAGGGAGAGGGAGGGGGTCTAATTGAAGAGTAATCTGGCCCAGAGGCGCCTGCAGCCCGGAGCCACGATGCCGCTTTAGCTCCTCTGGTATTTAGAGACCTTATTGTCTCCCGCAACAACATCCCGCAGCCTGGATCCCGCCACGAGGACGCCGAGGAGGAGCCGCGATCCCGAGCAAGAATCCTCCAGCACACGCCCGCCTGCCCACCGGACGAGTTGAAATAGGAGAGACGGAAGAAGGTCTCCATGTTCAAGGTAAGACCAGACCAGCTGCTGCAGACGAGCTGTCTGTCTGAGCCGTTAGACCGTCTGCGAACACATGTTCCGAGTCCAGTAGCCAGGAGTCCAGACCAGCTGGATCTCGTCGTAGATCCGCAAAACTCGGCGCAGTCGGGAAGGGGACACCCGGAACCGCTGCACTGGTTGACGCCAGCACGGCACGGATCAACCTGGACCCAGGACGATGTTTGAAACGGTACGGAGATCAAAACCTCATCGAATACAACCGTTACGGTGGGACGGCTGCATTGCCATATCTGACTTAAACGGTCAGATATCCACGTTATGAGGTCTTAACGCAACGCGCACTTTAATAAGTGTGTAGATGTCTTACGAAGTGCTGATAAATAACTCCACATCTGTCTGGACAGCCGATCTGTTCTGCGTATAATAATTATGCTTCATATCCCACTTCCCGTATGACATGCATGTCATGCAGGCTCGTGTCTATAGCCTATATATGCTATATTGGCTATTTAATTATGCGATACATGGGAATTGGACGCCATATTGGTAAATACCTTATTGATAAAGAATAATCTTATGTAGGCTATGTGCAGCTAGACTGTTGGTTTCAGCCGGGTTCTACGCGACAGTTGACTTCTCTTAGACTATTTTAAATGTTTTATTTAGCCTCCTGGTTCATATGTTTAATTTGTTAAATCCTGGTGCGCATAAGGAGACATAGGTTCCGTTATTTGATTGACTGGATGACAGTGTTCCCTGGAACTCTCATTCGAGTTGATGCAACTGGTTCTTCGGTTGTTCATGTACTGACTGTCTTTATACGCGGCGGAGCCTTGTCGCATGCGGCCGAACTTCTCGTTCCGTGGGTGTGTGCGGTGCGGTTCCGCGCGCCCTTGCGTCTAGGCAGCACTGCGCGTCAAAGGACGTGTATCTGAGGGCGCCACCCCTGGACACAGAGTGTGCTGCAGCTACTGGACCAGACCAGGGCCAGCATGTAGGCTAATATGACTGTTCGGAGTTGTGATGAGTCTAAACTGCAGTAATATCACGTCCAGTCGGATGGAACGACGCGCGTCTGTCCACAGAGAAACGCAAACGGGTTCCGGGTTATGAACCAACCACTTCCACATATAAGCACTGTGAAGCAGCTGTAATGTAAAACCTGAGGCTACAGCCGGAGTAGGCTGCTGCCCTGCAGGTTAATTAACCCCAGGCCAGGAGATGGGTAAAGGCAAACACCCCCCCTCAGGCTACATATAGACCAACCTATGGGTGAGCGAGTGTGAAGGTGTTTTTGGACTTAACTTTGACCCAGTTCTTTCCGCCCTCACTGAACGTGGCTGCTCTTCCTGATTTCCTGACCGAGTGTCTTCAATGTAAAGGAGCCTGGCGCAACATCACACTCCTGTGCGTGCATGCACGGACTGCGTGCGCATCTGCACAACAAAGTTGCGGCGTGTCCCCGGTTTCTCGTGCTCGCATTGGGCGAGCTGTAATGAGAGCACAGCAGCAGGCGCATTTCTTTTCCCGCGCCCCACCCCCCGGTGCCGCGCGGGGCCCCGTAACAAACCCATTTAATTAGAGCGGCGGCGGGAACTTCTGCGCCACAGACGCACGCGAGCAGGCAAGCAGGAGGGAAGTGATTTGATAGGCTGACGGGCCCCGTACTGAATGGAGCGCGTGTCCGTCTTGTTTCTGTCTTCGTGTCCGCAGGAAGGACGCAGCATGTCGCGCCTGTCTCTCACGCGCTCCCCGGTGTCGCCGCTGGCCACGCAGGGCATCCCGCTGCCCGCGCAGCTCACCAAGGCCAACGCGCCCGTGCACATCGACGTGGGCGGGCACATGTACACCAGCAGCCTCGCGACCCTCACGAAGTACCCGGACTCACGGTAAGAAGCACGTGGCAATGCATTTTAACAGACTCAAATCTGTTGTTTATTTTAAAATGACACTTTAGTAAGCTGTGTACATTTTCATGTCAAGATCTCCAGTCTTTATTTGACATATTGTTTGTCTTTATTGTTCTCCATCTGAAAGTCAGCTAGCCCGTCTCTATTGCAACAGCAGGCTCAATTTACTTCAGAGTCAATCTACAGTTCTGAATTATAAATGTTAATATACATAAACACAACACTTCACTTTTGTGCTTGTGTTAACATTGTATGGGCTTATGTATATTCATTAATATGTTATTGGTAATGAGCTACAAGTTTACTTGACTAACTGTTAAATTAAAAATGTATGAAGTATTTTAAATAATCAGATTCATTGTATTTATCCTATATTTCAGGTTACATCTGATACTTTTTTATTATTATTAGCTATTCATTTGTGTTTAAATATAATTCAGTATTAACCTCTAAAATGACAAATATCAGCTATTTAGAATGATACTAGCCTGGTTTGTGTGACAGAATACAGAATAATAACCAGGACCAACTATAGTAATAACCGGTTGAGCAGGCCATCTGACAGAGAGCATAACACAGAACATCCCAACATACAACTCACCTAAACAACAGTCTTCCATTGGTTGAGCATTCTACATGCTCCACATCCTAAATCCTGGCTGGACAGTTTAAATGTTTTAACTTGATGATTACTTTTAATAGACTGCTGCTTTAATTATGCAGCGTTCCAAGAGAAACTCGCTCTGCTGAGCAGCATGGCATCATTTGTCAGTGTCAGAGTGCTCCTGTTAAGGGACAGGAGTTATAAAACATTGATATACCCTCTGTCTCATGCACACACACCACATGAGATATTATATTGGATAGGGTTTGAAGAGATCTGTGCAGTTTTCTCCTCCTTTAGAACATATTAAACAGTCTGTGTGTATGAGTTGGTCATCTGTAACTAGTTACATTACTTAATATGCATTTCTAAGTCTTGAAGTTGTTTTCGATCCATTGGTTGTTTGAAGAGCCATCCAGCAGACGGTTTTGTAAGCTGCCAGGTTTGGTTAGAGGGCATTGTGTTTGCTTCCTGGGTCAAAGGTCTCTGAGTGTTGACAGTCCATTAGCAGCAGAGCTGGGAGCTGGATGGACACAAGGATGAGATGCTGTCCTTGGCCGACGCCTACACCGCTCGCTCGCTCTTTCTCTCTCGCTCTCTCTCTCTCTCTCTCTCTCTCTCTCTCTCGCTCGCTCGCTCTTTCTCTCTCTCTCTCTCTCTCGCTCTCTCTATTTTCCTCCTTCCCCTCCACACCTCTCAATGTGTTTCCTTTTCTTTTCCTTTATTCCTCCCACTCTTCTTTCTGACATTCCTACTTAATATATGTGTGTGTGTGTGTGTGTGTGTGTGTGTGTGTGTGGACAAAATAAACTGAGACCAGGAAAAACCCAGAAGGGGGGAGGGGGGGGGGGGGGGAAATAAGAGAAACAGCAGCATTTTAATTGCTTTTTAAAAAAGGAGATGAGCGCTGGCCCCGGGCAGCTGGTGAAACTCTAGCTGGAAGAATTGCAAGACCAGATGAAAAGGCTGCAGGCTACACAGAGATGAGTATTGGGTTTATAAAGCATTTTGCATCGATTTCCAGAGAAACGAAGAGAGGAACAGAGAGCGAAACGGAGAGAGAAAATGATGAAGCAAAGGGAGAAGGAGAGCTAGATGACAGGACTTGAGAAGGCCATGTCTGAGGAAAACTAACATCTTATGTGAGGTTGTAGCCACACAAGCAGCTGTCAATCAAACCGGTTTGACAGCATCAAACTGTTCTTGGCTCCTGATAGGCCACATGGTTACTCCACAGTAACAGCCCCTAGTAACCCTAGTAACCCTAGTAACCCTAGTAACTACCACCACTTACGCCCCGGACACACTGCAAGCGACTAGCAGCGAGGACAGACAGACAGACAGTTGAAATGTGATTCAGCGGCTTGATGCGATGATAGGCGAAGTAACGCTCGGCTACACGAGCTGGGCGGGCACCGAGTTAAAGTAATCTCATCTTCAGGCGACGCGATTGAGGCGACCCATTGGGACCTAAGGATATCTTTGAATGACAGATTGACTGAAACATTTTGAGAAATACACATCTGTAGCTATGGAGGTTAGCAATACATATCTGTAGCTACGGATGTTAGCAATACACAGCTGTAGCTACGGATGTTAGCAATACACAGCTGTAGCTACGGATGTTAGCAATACACAGCTGTAGCTATGGAGGTTATCAATACACAGCTGTAGCTACAGATGTTAGCAATACACAGCTGTAGCTACGGAGGTTAGCAATACACAGCTGTAGCTATGGAGGTTATCAATACACAGCTGTAGCTACGGAGGTTAGCAATACACAGCTGTAGCTACGGAGGTTATCAATACACAGCTGTAGCTACGGAGGTTAGCAATACACAGCTGTAGCTAAGGAGGTTATCAATACACAGCTGTAGCTATGGAGGTTATCAATACACAGCTGTAGCTACGGATGTTAGCAATACACAGCTGTAGCTACGGAGGTTAGCTATACACAGCTGTAGCTATGGAGGTTAGCAATACACAGCTGTAGCTACACAGCCGTAGCTACGCCCCCCTCCATGGTAACCAAACAAACTCCAATGCTCATACTTTGCTCGTTCCCTGCGATGACGTCACGCAAGAAAAAAATGCTTTCATGGGCTTTAGGAAAACTTTTAAAAATTAATAAATGGTTATCAAGCCGTAGCTTATATTTGCTTTTAATCACAGTTAAGAAACTAAAGAGCTTGTATGCCATTACACTAGAAATGTCACAAGCTTTCAGAGTAGAACACTGACTGTCAAGTCAACGCAAGGCAGCAACAGATATTTAATAATCAAAAACTGAAATTAATTTATTATTATTATTATTATTATTATTATTTAAAATATTATTACATTCTAATAGAAGTAATAAACATAATTCTAAACAGGGAATATCATCTTAACAAGCCACAAGATTGTTCACTAATTGGAAACCTTGTTGGTGAGATTTGAGAACCATGTTTGTCTGGTGCACTAACACGCATCATGGGTTATTGTGGTGTTAGAGCATGTCATGTTCATATTTTGAGTCACAATGAAATTTGTTTTAGACCTGTGGCTCTTTTCTGCGCAGTTCATTGGCTGAATTCACCCCCATGCACACACTATCTACAGGCAGTGGAATATAATATAAGTGGTGAAATTTAAGGTAAAGTCCGCTATTGCAAGTTAAATGTAAGATAATTCACACTTAGTCAAATTCACCAAATATCTCCTTGCATTTCGCTACCTTACTGTTCTACACAGCCCTGCTCCGTAAATAGGAACATCAACAATAATCTGGTGTTTCTACACAGCCCTGCTACGTAAAAAGCAACATAAATAATAATCTGGTGTTTCTACACAGCCCTGCTCTGTAAATAGGAACATAAACAATAATCTGGTGTTTCTACACAGCCCTGCTCTGTAAATAACTATAATCTGGTGTTTCTACACAGCCCTGCTCCATCAATAGAAACATAAATAAAGTGACACTGACAATGAAAATGAATGATGTATTTATGGGTAGAGAAGTGAAATATTTCGTTACTCTATGCTACACGCATGTCTGTTATTCAGATGGAATAACCACATTATGACATTAATGTGTGTGTGTGTGAGAGATGATCTATGGACAGAGGAGACACTCGGGTGCTGAGGGAAGGGGCCTTGAGCCCGGTGTTTCAACCTGGATGCCACACATTTCAAGCTTGGCCCTAATAAAAGACAAACATAAATTGAGGGTAATTTCTGCATTTGAATGCAGAAGCTCATTCGTGTGTGTGCGCGTGTGTGTGTGTGTGTGTGTGTGTGTGCATGTGTGCGCGTGTGTGTGCGTGCGCGGACAGAATCAGCCGGCTGTTTAACGGCACAGAGCCCATTGTCCTGGACAGCTTGAAGCAGCACTACTTCATCGACCGCGACGGGGAGATCTTCCGCTACATCCTGAGCTTCTTGAGGACCAGCAAGCTGCTGCTGCCAGACGACTTCAAGGTGTGCACGCTCACATGCACACTCAGCTGTGGTGTATAAAGAACGTCTTAACATGACAACATGTACTCACATGTTGGTTATATGAGTTATGAACAGAAGTGCATTTTATGAGTAGGCTACCACACTTAATGCTGTAATACCAATTAGCAATTCAGTGGTTATCTACCATACATAAAAGAGGAAATGACACACAATAATAACAAATACAACACTGCATAGCCCTTGTTACGATTGTAGCTACAAATACAAATTGGACAATTCAGAACGTAACCACAGAAACCTCAATCATAACATGCCATGTCTTATAAACATTTGCTAGCTAACCTGCGCCAGCTATAGACAGTGACAAGTTTTGTCGCAACATTTTGGATCTTCAAACATTAACCCACGGGATGGTTGGACTGACTGACTAATTAATAATCTAGAGACGATTATAAAATCAATCTCCGTGGGGGTTTGTGCCACTGTCTTGTTCATACTTGAGGCAGAGATCGCTATATGGGCTAGTAAGTAGAATGCCTTGCAATGCTGATGCAATCTCATAACAATAATAATAATACAGTTACACTTTAACTTAATATCTGTTTGCAGTGATACTTGTTCATTTATTAATTCTTCTTTTATCAAAACTTTTACCACCACTACATAAAGTTTTTTCTGCTACAATGGTTTGTTATGATTGGTTCAACCATGGATATCATTTACTGTCTGACATGGTGATATATTTACCCATGCTGATACATTTAAAACACCTCATTTATTGATGTTTTTTATTTATATTTATACCATAATAGGTCTATATTGTAAAATCAGCAACCCATAAAGCCGGAATGGAATTATCCTGGTTTCATAACTACAATTTACGATGATTCAACTCTGTTTGGCAGTCGAATCAGGCTCCTTAGATCGAATTAGAGCTGCACAATACATTGTTTTAGCATCGTCATCGTGATGTGCGCATCTGGAATAGCCACATTGCAGTATTTGGGATGTTTAGAGGTAAACATAATTTAAATTAATTTTGCTTGCAGGCCGCCGCTTCAAAATGATATTGTGTAGAGCTGTCTACTCTACTCTGTCCACAATAGTGCGACTTGGAGGATAGCTGCAGGCAGAACTAGGAAGAAGGGAGCTTTAACTAGCTAGATCAGATGTACAGTTGAGCATGAGCATGCTTTCTACGTCTGTAAAATCGTGCAGCGGCATTAGACCAGGGACAATTACGAGCTGTTCACACCACCTGGAGCGGTTAGGGTTAGGGTTAGCAAAGCAGAGACTAGCCTAGAGGTCTTCCATCCAAAATGAACCAAAGCATTTTTTATCCGACCCGATATGCATAAATTAAAAACCCATAAATTTAGGTTCGTTCCTAACGGACCCGATGACACACAGTCGTACCCAAAAAGTATTGTGGAAAAAATGGACCCATACCCGTTCGGGTCCTAATGACCCGTTCACTACCAAAAGAATAAACAGAACCTTAAAATTGGTCCATCCATCAATAGTGGAATATTATTATTATTATTATTATTATTATTATTATTATTATATATAGGAATAATGCAGACAATTTGGCTCACACTGCTGTCAAATTATAAAAGGAAGCAAATTAGTTTCGGTCAGATTTGAGTTAATAATTTAGATTTACCAATGGAAGCCAAGGCTGGACCTATTCTATGTTTCAATTTGTAATTCCTTTCACAGACCATGGTCAGATCCACAAGCAAGTAGAAGTTGCATGTTCAGGGGCGCTGGCAACAGTATCGTTCCCCGGTGACACTGAACCTGCCTGTTTCATCAAACCATGACAACATTTAAAATTTTTTTTTTTGTTTCAACATTTTGTAATTGCTTATTTATATATATGAAGCTACATTTAATAATGTAAATATATGTATTAATTAATTGACGGTTCCAGTTCCAGAATCATAGCATTTATGTGAGACCCAGATCCAAGTCAAACACTCACAGTTGGACCGACCCGATCGGGTCTACTAGCCCTGTGTTCACATGCTTACAGTGTTTCGTGTTGAACGCTTGTTTAACTAATTGAACAAATGTGTTTTAAAATGAGATTGTTGTAGAAGCAACCATTTAGGTTTACATCTTTTGTTTTTGATTTGACCTGTATAAATTTAATATAATAGACCCACGACAATTAATGTTGCTACAAATAAGATCTGTCTCAATAACTCTGTCGGTTGCCTGTGTTGAGTTTGTCTCGGTAGCAATGAAGCCTAAATAGCTCGACTACGGCAGGCAATGATGGAATGAACAATTTGTAAACTGTAATTAGTTTGTCATCAGACTGCCGATGATACAGCTGTATTACATTTGCTACATTCCTTCAGAAATATTATAAAGTGAGATTTCATAATGCTCTGCTGCTTGTGCACATGAACAGTGGAGCTACTAATTCCACAGATTAAGATGATATATTTGACTGTAATGTGGCTGGTGGAGTTAGAGAGAAGCATCTCAGACACAACTGATGTGTGCATGAAGACAAAGTATAGACATTCAATCACAATGGACCTTGATCCTCCCTTTCACATCCAGAGGTTTGGCTTTATTACGGTAGGACCGCTGTCACGGGACCTGATGCTCTCTCTTGTCTGTTGTGTGTGTCTGCTACAGACGTAGGCTTGTAACAGATGTAGGAACACGACCCCCCTACCTTCATTTGATTGTAGATGGAAAACCTCATGGGACACAGCTGTGTTGGTGGTGTTGCCGTTCTTAGACGGTTCATTCTGATAATGAATGAGGCTTTGACCAGCTAATTAGCTGTGTGGCCGGCGTCTGAACATCTTGGACAAGTGCTCAGCCACGTGAGAGTGACGACAGGGCTGTGATGCTCCTAGCCAGACAGGAGAGATTGCTGCTCTCCATAAAAATGCATCGGTGTACCAGGGTCACCAATGTTTGTGGTGAGGAATTGTCCATAGGAATGCAATAAGTGCTGTGTTGAATATGATGGTATATTTAGTTTTTACTTCTTATAGCTTGAAACATTAAGTCAAATGAATTGCCCTTCTGGCTACGTATTATATATTTATGGTTGCTGACATGATTGCCTAATACAGTAAAATACTGGGAACAAATAAAATATTATTTTTAAATGTATGAATGAAATGTGCATCAGTAATATTCACACACCAGGCCTATGCATGCACATAATGTCTAGTTATAATCGTAATGTAGTTTTAATCGATGAAAATAAAAGCAGTGAATAATTATTTAAAAATGTTTTCCTCCAGTCAGTAACACTTTTGATGATGATTCTACTGTTATCTTTAAATATGAATCTCTTGTTTTAAGAAATTAAGCACTTTATTATACTATTAGCATGACAGACCAAACCATTTTTTGCATTATACTGTAGGGAGGTATAGTCAAAATAAAATAGTTTTTGAGGAAAAAAATAGAATGAAAAAAAAAAGATTTTATGTAACTTATTCACAAATATTTATTTATCCCAAATATTGCAGATTGTTTAAAGGTATAATGTGAGCTTCATCAGTAATATTCACACGCCAGGCCTATGCATCAGCAGAGAAAGATGTCCCAACCAAACTTCAACTTTATTCTACTTCCAGGCCTGCCATATATTTTGCTGGTGCCTGAGGACAAGAGATATTTGCATGAATATCTAATAGCATCAATGTGTCATATTGATGCTATTAGATAGTATTGTAACATAACATCTCAGCTTGGTTCTATTAGAGAAATATAATAGTCCATAAAGCGAGAGCCAGTCAACTAAGCAATAGATGCAGTGTGACTGCTAATACAGCTGTGTACTGTAGGCCTGCTAGCATGTAGGCCTGTTAGCATGTAGGCCTACTAGCATGTAGGCCTGTTAGCATGTAGGCCTACTAGCATGTAGGCCTGTTAGCATGTAGCGCAGGTAGCAGAGGAGGGAATCATCTGTAGAACAGTATTTTGTACTGGTATGCACATTTAATACATGTTATTAAACATGTATGCACATTTAAAAAAACGAATATTTACAGATTTCTTGGCAACCCTAGTATCTCTAGAACAGCTAAATATTAATGAACTCAGAAGGTAATTAAAATGATAGGTGAGCTGTAACGACTAATTGCTCTACCACATCTGAAACCTAGCATGCTAATGTGCTAGTGTAGAGAATACATGAGTCTATATTAATATGCTGCTGTGTGTCGCCATATATCACACCTCCTCCTCCTGCACCCTCTCCTGCTAGTGCCATCTGGCCTAGTGCCCCCCCTTTTGCCTCGGGGGTGGGGGGTTGGGGCAGACTGCTGCTATATGCAGAACATAGGGCTGTACTGCAGACACGCTAACAGCTAGCGCAGGCTACAGCTAGGCCTGTCAATCAGAACAGTGGGCCCCCCTCTTCATGCAACATGAAACAGAGAAGTGGAAGCATTAAATAGAGAGGAAAGAGGAAAGAGAGCATGAAAGAGAGCGAGTGTGTCGGGGTGTGCTGACCCTCTCTGCCCCCACAGGACTTCCACCTGCTGTACGAGGAGGCGCGGTACTACCAGCTGGCACCTATGGCCAAGGAGCTGGAGCGCTGGAAGCAGGAGCGCGACCAGCGGAGGCTGGGCCAGCCCTGCGACTGCCTGGTGGTGCGCGTGGCTCCCGACCTGGGCGAGCGAATCGCGCTGAGCGGAGAGAAGGTGCTGATCGAGGAGATCTTCCCCGAGACCGGCGACGTCATGTGCAACTCCGTCAACGCCGGCTGGAACCAGGACCCCACTCACGTCATCCGCTTCCCCCTCAACGGCTACTGCAGGCTCAACTCTGTCCAGGTGAGGCCTCCTGGCACCAGGGGGCGCTGGTGGGGGCAGCGCTGGTTGGACATCAAATGACCTCTTGTTTGACACGCTGTTATGTGTGTGTGTGTGTGTTTGTGGCAGACAGACAGACATTTTGGTGTCTGCCTGTCTCTCTGTCTGTCTGTCTCTCTGTCTGCCTGCCTGCCTGCCTGTCTGTCTGTCTGTCTGTCTGTCTGAGGGAGCAGTAAGAGGAAAGATGAGTTGCATAATTGACTTTCCTGTTTTAAGACTGCTGCTGTTAAAGAGCCTCTGTACCCCAGGCCTGCAGGCTCTTAATACATGTATTAAGAGCCTCTGTACCCCAGGCCTGCAGGCTCTTAATACATGTATTAAGAGCCTCTGTACCCCAGACCTGCAGGCTCTTAATACATGTATTAAGAGCAAACAGCATAAACCACTTTATACATTTATAGATTTTCAAATGACTTGCAATATAATTAATTGGCCGCATCAACTAACACAACAGTCAGCGTATGGGTGGGGAGGGGGAGGGGGGGCCCTTAAAGACACTTCCTGTTAGCCTGTTAGCATGGCACCAAGGCCTTGTGTGACAGAACCACTGACCTAGAAATAAATACACAGCTCTCCGGTAGAAAGTCGCGAGGCAACCTTCGCTTTAAAATCCTGGGCAACCTTCGCTTTAAACCTGTTCATCCCTAACGTACCCTCCGAAGGGGACTTTAGCACCCGTCGCTAAACACATGAAAAAAAGGTGT
>JAODUH010001900.1:0-12435 GCA_027564835.1 Typhlichthys subterraneus | reverse complement strand
CCAGGTGGAGGAGGGGGCAACGGCCAGGCCTCAGGCTCCAGCGGCGGAGGAGGCAACGGCCAAGCCTCGGGCTCCAGACGGTCCGGAGATGCCTTTGGCTGCTGCACCACGGGCCTGGCAGGGCACGCCGGCCATGGGTTCACTACTGTGGCGGGAGGGTGCGTCGTCGGTGGCTGCACCGCGGGACTGACGGGACAAGCCAGGCGCGGGTTCGCTTCCGTGACTGCAGGGGGCGTTGGCGGCAGCTGCACCGCGAGACCGGCGGGACAAGCCAGGCGCGGGTTCACCTCTGTGACAGCAGGGGGCGTCGTCGGTGGCTGCACCGCGGGGATGGCAGGATACTCCAGCCGCAGTTCCACCTCCCGACCGACAGGGAGCGTCGTCGGTGGGCCCGTAGCACCATGCGGCTGCGGGGGAATCGGCACGCCGAGTGGCTGCTGGGGCCCACATGCACGGCGCTTCTTTCGCGATCTCCGTGCACGGGGTGGCAACGCACAGTCGCAGAGCGCCAAACCCCAGGCGACTCCCCCAGACACTCAGCGCTGTGACGACTCCCGCGTGCAACGCGCGCCGGCCGGGGGTGCCACTCGTCTTCCGAGCCGCAGGCGAGAGTCCACTCGCTGCGGTCGGGGAAGTCCTCCGTCGGCCCCGGTGTTGTTACGGAGCTCGGGGCAGAGATGTAATCTTCGATGGGCCGCGAGAACTGGTACGGCGGATCGTAAAAACCGACCCAGTTCTCGCAGCCCAGGACGAAGGGCAGCCCTCACTCCCTCTGCTGCCGCGGGGTATCGAAGTCCGGCGGAACGGGGAGACGATCGTCCTCGCCGTCCCATGCGCCATACCCCGACCCCAGACACACCCCAATGGAGAGCATGGCAGCACTCTCGCCCCCAGGGAAAAACGAAAAGACAAAAGGTAGGAAAAATACAAAACCTGCTGGTCCCTTGTTTGATCGGTTATTCTGTGACGGCGGGAGCGGGCGAGGCAGGAATCAGGCGCAGGAGTCGATATAAGCAATAAGTATTTAATGAAGAACGCACGCAGAACATACACTAAACAATAACCGACAAAGGAACACACAGAAACCCCATCCTAAATACCAAAGCAAAACCAAAAGGTGCAAACGATACACAATCAGTGCAAACACCCGTGAGACAAGGAGCGCTGGGGAAGTGCACGTCTGGAAACCGAGGGCGGGAGCACGCAGGCCCCGGTAACGGTGGGAGGGGGTGAGCTGCCCATCGGCGGCGCGGCCCAGACCGTTACAGTATCTCACAATTGTGAGAAGTGAATTGGGGGAAGACATTTCACCAGTTCACCATTTATGTTCTGTAACAACTGTGCACAAAAGTGCACATGGCTGGTGAGGGAGAGGAGATGTTAGCTTATGAGTCCTTTATATTTATATCACAATATGAAGTTTAGACACTAAGGTGTGTTTAGCTCTGCTATATCACTATGTGTCACATACTTTTTCAACATATGCACTGGTATATATGCTGTGTATATATATATATATATATATATATATATGTTATTTTATTTAAAGCAACCAAACCAAACCAGCTACAGAGCTCTTGACAGGAAAAGCCTTGACAAGTCTGCTTGTTGAACCTAAGCAAACATGACAATAACCAAAGAAGGAAGTGCTATAACAAATTTGACATGCCTTGGTAGAGAGCAGTTTGGTGAGATGAACTTCCTTCAATTTAAACTTCTTTTTTTCTGGGCTCTGGTCAAAGTCCACATCTGGATCAATCTGTGAGAACAAAACGTTTTTAAATTAAATAAAATTATAAAACCTGTACAGTATATATTGTAATATATAATACATAATGTAATACATTATTATTGAGAAATAACAGACATGAACTCTAACATGAGTAGTGCAGTTCAAATAGTTGGCCTCTCACCAAGTGGAAGTACTTCACAGAGAAGTCCTGATCATCTAGAGGAACAAACAAAACAAATGAACTGCCATCACACCCAAAGCTTTGCGGTGTTTAACATGTAAATAACTTCACTAAATTATTTTCACTGGCTGCCAACCAGCCTGGCTTCCCACTAAAACATTAACTTCAGTCAATTATTTATTCATTGTCCAAAAAAAAAGGAATGCATACATTTGTAATAATTGCTGTGTATAGTATACTGTACCTCTTGCAAAAAAAACAGTAGCCAATCATGAAACATGAAAAAAAAAAATTATTCTTGCTTTACAAACCAAAAGCTCCTAATTGTACCTTTCAAACTGCCCTGGGGGCTTAGAGGTGGATGGGATTTCCTGGAAAGTACTTTGATTGACGCTCCATCAGGTACCTGCAGGTTTACAGACAAATGACAATATAAAGAAGTATCACTGTTCGTTAAAATATGGTTGGCACTGGATACACTATACAATACATACAATCTGTATAATAGTTTTAATGAAAGTCTAATTGTTGAGATTCAACTTGTGTTTGCTGATTCTCTAAGTTTTATTGTTGTAAAAGACAGAGTAGTAATTAACTGAAATGTACTGTATCTCTATGGTTGTGATCTGGCCAACATAGTCCAGGCCACTATAACTTTGAATGCATTGAATTTACTGTATCTGTTTGATAAATGGTTATGTGGGACACATGAATATAAAAGTGGACACCCCCCATTCTCATGTGTGGACACCCACAACCCGCTCATCTTATGTGATGAGCGGGCTTATTTTATCATTTGTGTTGAATATGGTTTTATTCATATGCTGACATATTTGTACATGTACACTGACAACTGTTATATTTTTACGAGGTGAAGTATTGGTTACGAGGGTAATACTCAAGCAGGCATTTTGGGGCAGCCTGGGGTCTTTTGGGTTAAGGCGCCGAGGGGCGCATAAGTCACTCAATAGACATCGCCTGTAGTGATCAGCTGCGCTGTTCTAATGTGCTTGTGTTTCTGTATTTGCAGGTGAGCAAAAGTAGTATAAGGCTAACTAACAGTAGGGACACAGATGTGTAATGCATGTAAGTGTAACAGGTTATCAGTAATGCTACATGAGGGTTATAACGAAGCTCGAAAGTTTAGCGATCACAGAAATCATCCCCGCAGAGAAACCACTTGTAGCCAGCTAGCTGTGTGTGTGTATGCATGTGCTTAATATTGTCAGCGCGAGTGCATTTAAGGAAAATATTTAAAGCATTTTATTGTTTTAATGCAAGTACGTAAGTGAACGTGAATATGTACAGTACAGCATACGTCACTCAATAGACATCGCCTGTAGTGAACAGCTGCGCTGTTCTAATGTCCTTGTGGTTCTTTATTGCAGTAAAGACAATTATTCAGTTGAAAACTAATGCACGTCTGGAGTGGTCTTTTCATCCAAATGTGCAACAGTTACATGATACTGGTTGTGAATATTAGCGCTTTACTGGTTGTGAATATTAGCGCTTTACAGATACACGGATTACCTTATATGGACACACACATCCTCTTTGATATCAGCAATTTGTTTCTTGTTAAACATTTTTAAGATAAAAGTTAGGCTTTTCTGGAGCTGGAGCCTCTTGCAATTTGTTGACTGGGTCATGTCCTCTTTTATAACTATTTGAAACGTGTACTAGTTTAATTTAATTCCATGTGAATTGCATTCCATAATTTTGAAATCTGTCCAACATTTTATTTAAACAAAGTAATTTCATATATAAAATTAACATGAAACAAGCCAGTCCGATTTTACCAATTGTCTCTGGTCAATCCTGAACGGGTCGTTATCAGGCTTCTAACAACCCAGTCGTTAGAATCAGGTGTGTTGGAGCAGGGAAAGATAGATCTAAAATATGCAGGGCAGTGGCCCTCCAGGACCAGAGTGGAATAGCCCTGACATATACAGTATATAATATATATGGGGTCTGAGTTCACTTAAAACACGTAATTTCTCACCTTGTAGTGCTTCAATGTGTTGAGCATGGTCACTTTACCCATAACTTCTGAGCTGTCATCGACTTCCTCCAGAGGAACAAATATGCCATCTCTGTCATACTCTGTATGCATCAGATTGGAAGCAGCCACAGTTAACACCATAAACTGCAATACAATATGAGAGAATTATTGAGCACACATTTTGAAATGCATGCAGGTCTCTCACCTATGTGGATGTCCTTTAAGTTGGAGAAAGGGAAACCAAACTTGGTCTTGAACGTAGTTAGGATCTTCTGTTTGACCTGGTCCACTGTGTCACAGCTGAGTAAAGACACCTCCAGGGGCTCACTGACTTCTCCAGTGGTGCCCACGGCAAACAGCACCTTCACTTTCTGGAGAGAACAACAAACACTCAGTGTACTGTATGAAGAGACCACTTAAAAATACAGTGATAATATGGTGGTACTGGAAGTGGGGGGCAGGAGAAGAGTATGAGTGTGCTTTAGATGACATTATACCCAGTTATGTCTAAGGTTAGGGTTAGGGTTTTCAATGGCAAGCTACATTGAAAATGTAGTGAGCTAAGCTACCAGTTACTCTACGTTAAATTAAGCCTAACTACACTGAAGCTACTGTACCCCAAAAGAAATGTAGCAAACTAGGCTACATGTAACACGGCAAAATACATTTAAGCTATTTTTTTTCCTACATTTTATTGTACCAACATTCAAAAGTGTAAGTCAAACAAACAAAATAAACAGGGCAATACTGTTCAGTTCAACTGTTTATTAAACAATAAGCTGTATCCTCTGCTCTCACTGTTCCACGTAAACTCAGTCTTGTCTTTATTCCCCCTTAATCCCCTGCATCAAAGTCTCAGGCATCAGCCCAGTGATTGGTAGGCTTACATCTACGGCATCACCGTCATACAGAAGTGATTCTGTCGGCTACACGTAGCCTAGGTCCGTGTATGTGATGGCATCAAGACTTAAGCTTGAGCTGCAGATTCAGAAATGCATGGGAAAATGTAGCTTCTGTGGACGCTACCGCACTACTTAATCAATTAGTAGCTTCGCTACTGAAAAGCTATTTGATTCAGAAAACAGCGCCGCTACCGCCACGCTACTCATAAATGTAGTTTAACTAGACAGACTGCCCAACACTGCATATACATATATACATATATAAACACACACACACACATATATATTTTATTTTTTATATATCCCTTGAATATCAACTAACACTACTTCTAATCGCTTCAAACTCATGAATAAGACCATGGATATTTCTTCCTGGTTGTTACTCAGACACATAGAAATATATAGACATTGCATAAATACCAGCCATGCTCTCTCTGATTAGATATTTTTGCTTTGTTTTTATGAAATGATCAGAAGATCTCTGAGATCTCCAAAAAACAATCTGAGAGAGTAGGGGCGTGTATTCAGTGTTTGTGTCAAACTCAACACAGGCGACAGCGGTAGAGAGAAACTCGCACTCAAGATTTATATGGTTATTTTAGTGTGGCGGATAGTCTTTCAAATGTACTCGCCAAACTGAAAATCTACCAGCATTTGGCCTTTGGCGGGTGTTCGTTTAGTTAATTTTGTAGTTACACCAACCTCCTACTAGTGAAATAGGTTTTTGCATGAAAATGTAGTAGTTAAAAATATCTCAAATTCAGCAGTGAGACTCACATATGGGCTCGTATACAGAAATAGCCGACATGACCACAGATTACACAAAGTATAAAAACGGTACCATTAGGTACCAGTTCAAATGTGAATGGTATCCAGCCAGCCCCACTTGCTATACAGTCAGGTTACATGCTTGCAGTGTCAATAGTCAAAGGGATTAAGACAAACTTTCAATCATGAAAACCCGAGGATGAAGCAGTGCAAAAAATAACTAATGTGGCCATTGGAGGTTTGTAGATTAAAGAGTTGTACGAGGTTGATTACAGTAAGGCTATATTAGAGTAGATAGGCCTACATAACTATTGTGCTGATGAGTTGTGCTGTCATGTGCTAGTATCCCAATGAAATACTAAACCATAGTTATTCCAGCAGGCTACTGTTATATGAAAATGACTAATCATTATTTTGACCGGTATAGAATATGCTTGGCGGGTAGATTTTTTGATGTGTGTGTGCGTGTGTACGTATGTGTGTATACGCATGTGTGCGCATGTGTGTGCATGTGTGCGTGTGTTTGTGTGTGTGCTTGTGCGTGTTTGTCTGTGTTTGTGTGTGAGAGTTTACCAGGGAGGCAAAGTCCTGAGTTTGCCAAAGCAGCCAGTCCTCACTGAGAGTGTAGAGAGCTTTCTCTGTCACAGAGTCCACTGGTCCCCTGGCTATCTGCTGGACCAGGGCACTCACCATGCAGAACAAGTGCTGGCCCACGCTCTCCTGCAGTACACACAACATTAGCTTCAAGAGCCCAACAAGTATGCTGGAGTTGTGACCCTAAACCCTAATTAACATGCTCACGACCTTGAACACATCTGCAACTATGACTAGGAAAATGTATGTATCACACTGGCATAATTATAATTTAATTGTCAATATCTAATATCTTTATAGATATATCTAGCTATATCAAATTTTAGATCCTTCCACTAGAATTTAGGCTACTCTAAGTGGGAGGTCCTGTGTTTGGAGACAACAAAATGTACATTTTGAGCATCACTCTAGTGAATGAAGCTCTTGTTCACCGCAACGTCCTTGATAAGCTTTGTATTTTATGTCTTCAAATCTTAACAGCAACAGCAACCACCATTGCTTCTGCTAAACATGGCCTCATGCAGGACATGATGTATGTATGAACATTTCCCCGATGTATTTTTTTATGCTATGTAAATTAATATTGAGTGTACCTGAATTTAACACTGGCCTCCCATTTACTGTATGTTCACCTCCACTCTATGCAAACAAATGTTTTATTCGCCCCTTTGGTCACATGAATGGAACAACATGAAGCAAACATTGGACAGTGTTCATTCTTTGTATGTGTGACAGAGAATGCTATTTATCTCAGAGGGGATGAGACAGATGACTGCGGAGCCATTTTGGACTGTATTATATAGCATCGACCTGTCACACCTTGACCACAGCAATTCCATAGTTGATACCACTATGTTCTGACTACAATAGCGTCTAATGTCCAGACAGATTGCAATGTTATTTAAGCAGCGGGACGCACCCTGAGGAAGCCGTATAGACAGATGGACATCCAGTTGGTGAGAAGTTTCTCCACTATGGACTCTGTGCGTCTCAGCAGCAGTTTGGGCTGGGCGTTGCTGGGCTGCCTCATCAGATCTCGCAGCAAGACCTCCATCACCTGGGTCAGGTAAACCAGGTCCCCATGCAGCGCTATGGTCAGCAGGGAGGCCACAGTGCACCTGCACGCCACACACACACACACACACACATGCAGTAGGGTGTAGTTCAATTGAAGTCAGAGAAAGATGATCGACCTCTCTTCAATGCTATAGGTCCCTCAGAAGCTACACAACACACACTGGACAAGCCTGCACCGCCATTTGTGTTCCTATAACAGATCCAGCCATCCCATCCAGTGTTTCTGTGTAGAAACACCTTGCTTTCAGTACGCACACACAGAACAGACAGCTAGCAGACCGTAAGTAGATTTTTGCTGAATTTACCTTACCTACCTTTAAGAAGTGGACATCTTCATATTTTTTAGTTTGGCTAAAAAGACTACACACTACACCAGCACTTCAATATGCGTTTCTGCAGTGGCATAATATAATGCACTGCTTATATTTTGTAAAACAACTGCACAGAAATCAACATGCATGCTAGTGGTTATGGAGTTGGACTCCAAAAAGTGTTTGGTTTGATACCCAATGTGCCTGACCTACATGAAAGCATCCTTGTGCACGAAGCTATCTACTACGCTACTTTGTCCAATGCTGGTTCAAGACCTCAGTGCAGTAAATGGCAGTTGTGCCAATAGTTACATATCTACCTCCCTATTGTCTTATATTTGAATCATTGTAACAAAGGCGTGTTCAGGCAATCTATTAAGTCCTTAAATCCGCACACAAAGCAAGAAATGCTTTGTTTTATTTGGGAATGACCTGCATTCTCTCTTCTATGGCCAATGACTGCGGACATCTGAAATGGGCAAGCATTTGCAGATTACACCACTACACCATGTCTTTTCACATCTATGTTCTTTATTATACTGCCCCACAAAACATCAATATATAAGGTGTGTATTAGCACAGGACAGAGCAGTTCTTACATCTAGTGTTACAGGCCGGGTTAGTCATTCTTGGTAACTTCGAGCTCAAATCAAAACAGTATTACTCTGCGGTCTTCCGCAGCGGCGCATCACACATCAAAATGCATTGTGAAGCAAAGCGTAGTGTTACGGCTTTGTTGATACGAGCGGTGTTCACCACTTTGTTTATGTTACTATTTGCGCAGCCAGGGCTGGGTAGTATCAGATTATATTTTCAAAACAGAAAAGTAAGATAGCGAAATGCAAGGAGATGTTAGTTTCAATTGACGAAGTGTATAGCTTACATTTAACTTGCATTAGCTGACTATACCTTAAAGCCTATACAACATGCCACATTGCTGCTCAAACATAGTGCCTCTTCCTCTATTTCTAAAAGGGTTTTTAAAGTATTTGTTTCACAGTTTGTCGTCTTTATATTGGTCTACTGCCACTGTAGAAGTGAAACCCAGAGTGGCTTATCCACTTCACGGTGGAACATGCAGTGCATTGCCTTTTGCAAAACATTCAGTCACCTTCCTGTCAGCGTGAACAAGGCCATTAAACCCACAAGAATGCCACTCGCTGAAGTTTTTTTTTTTATTTGCTCGCTATTCTCTGTAACCTCAAGACAGCTGTGGTGACAATCACAGTTGATAAGCAGTTTCTGAGATATTGATGCCCTGTCTCAACAGCAACCAAAGCTTTTTACAGTTGTTTGCATTATGTGCACTTTTATGTGGGTGTAGATTAATGTAACTGAGCCACTGAGTGTATAGAGTATATAAATATACATATATAAATTATACATCCTATGAGATTTGCATTTAGACCAGCAAGATGTTGCAACGACTGATATTTCTACATTCTGACAAACAATTACAATCTTTGATCATACTTGTCCTTGACAGTGAAGCTTTTTATCTCCTCCAGGGCATGAACCACAGAAGTTAGGAAGAGCTGGTCTCTTATCAGTCTGGACAGGGCCTGGCAACATTCCTCTGGCTCTACAACGGCCACAACCTGATCCAAGGACAAACATGCATCAGTGAAGAGTCGGCCCAGAACTCTGACAGCTCCATGGTTTCATGAAATCCAAGTGCGGAACAGTGTTCCTGGTTGTCGTAAACGCCCTGGCTCCCAACTGCTGATTGTTTTATATAACTATATTCCCCTGCCAATATTTCTGACCTCCCCATATTTGACCACAACAACCACAATGTTGTCAATACAGTTTCTAAGATAAAAGTTGGATTTTAGTTTTAAATGGCTAGCGTTTCTGATGTAAGCGTAGCCTACTTAATTCGGAAAGGATACAATGAAAAATATATATTCATCAGGTCGGGATCCATATAAAAAATTGCTAAATTGAGCCATTTAGCATGGCCGCGACGGACCATGCTGACGTCATGCGAATACTATGTATACTGCATACACACAAACACATAAACTGCCTTTTCAAAGTCACCTGGCCAATGTCTCTGATACAGGATGTAATCAGCGTCCCACCCTGGAAATCAAAGGAAATTTTACACATTTAATATTCCAGGAAAATAGGATGGTTAGGGTCTGTGTCCACCGAAATAATTTTTAGCGTTGGCAGCATGAATGTTCTATACAAATCCTATGAAGTTCACCTTGTTCTGTTGCACTCCAAGATCAACACTGTCAACAATGGCAGAAGAGAAATGTATCCTGTCCATTACAGGATGCAACATGTGTGACTGTGACACTAGCAACAATAAGCACTGGAGAGAAGCGAACTGAAAATGAGATTGTGGGCGCTGCCAGCACTAAAACATTTGGTGGTCCTTAAAAGACCCATAAAAAACAAAAGAGTCAGATGCCATTTATAAGAGGTCAAACATTTCAATCTTCATATTTTGAAGCATATGTCTGTTGTCTTCATACCTCAGGGAAAAATATTCTTGAGGCAAAATGCTTGTAGTCCAGGAAAGGGATAGCTCCGACATTTTCCAACAGGTCTGCCTTCTCCGTCTGCAGGTCCACAAAACCTGTAGAGCACAGTGTACTATGAGAAATGTCTGTTCTGTTTTAAATAGTAACACTGATTTGGGCAAGAAATATAGGGTTCTGTAGTAGATTAAATGAGAAGTACAGTATACTTTAAAATTATAAGTGTGTGATATGTAGGCTTTTAAAGTGAGGCAATTATAGCAAACCAAACTTTGTAGTTAAAATGGTACTTAATGTTCCATGTCTACTCTCAAGGCCAATGCCCACTGGCGGTGTCATTCGGTGGTGCGTCAAGGAATACAACGTTCAAAACGTAAACACAAATTGACGGAAGAGCCCAGAAATCTGCATATATTCATGTTGTGCATGTTTATGGCTTGACGTCCATGAAACAGAACTCCGTTCTAAACTTTGGCATTGACGCACGTCTGACGCTGCCAGTGGGCAATGCCCTGTTAAAAACAACGAGTTCTAAAAGCTCTGGCGTCTCTTGACGCGCATCAACCTTCAGTGACTGTTGGCTTTTAAAGTTCAAGTTGCTGGAGAAAGATTGTTGATATTTGAACTTGATCAAAACAAAAACATGCAATAGGGTGCTCCCTCAGAAGCTCCGCCCCACACATCGTACACACACTGCCAAGGCTGGGATATTGTTGTGTGGTGCGGCCTGCACCACTTTGTATTTTCTCCTATTACAGGGGCTGTGTAGGAACAAATTAAGTTTCCAGTGCACAGAATGGACAGTGGACCGTTAGGAAACAGTTGCTGTATTTGAGAACATGTGTATTTGTTTACAATCACTGACCTCACCTTTAACCATCAGATGCAAGAGATTCCTCTGAAAGCATATTGCTGTCAACTAAAGCTCGTAACAAATGTGTACAAGTTTGCCATCCTACATTATAAAGTAACATAGATTTACAACATACAGTATCAGCCAATCAGAGCACAATAGCTTGTTGTCTTGCCTACACTGTCAACATATGAATCTCTACACAACATATTCTATTATCAACATTATCTAAATTAACTAATGCGAGATTTAGAAGAATTGGTTCACAGAGTAGACACAAAAAACCAGCAGCAGATCTCAAATCTTTTTGCAACTGTGCAATATATTACCCTTCTGACCAACCTTGTCTTATGTCATTCCTGATAGAAAGTTCCAGATCTTCAAGGTGCTTGTTGACCTGATCAGTCAGACTCTTCTGCTTTTTACGGTACATGCACCAAACCGCTTAATGGCAAAAACACAAGGAGCTCATTCAAAATCCAGCAGATAATTAAAAAGAATCTGCTAATTATGATGCCTCTTTGTTCATTATGATAGCTCATGTTTTTTTGTCTTACCAACAATAATGCATGGTAGCAACAGAAAGACAAGTATACTCAGAATCCAGAGGTTTGAGGGAAGTGATTTTTTGGAAGTATGGAGGGTGATCGTCATATTTCCAAACTGTATCTGAAGAAACAAGAACAACCAATTCAAGAGCAGTTGATTTGTGAAAGGTTTGTTAAACATGTTCCAACCACACTGATGCTGCCCATAAAGTAATACAACTGTTGTAGTTAGGGAAATAACATCACAGAATAGCAATTCATAATATAGTACTAGTAATAATAATAATAAACCTTATATAGTACCTTTATATAGCACCTTTCATTCAAAGATTCATGAACATATTCAACCAGTTTTTCATTTGCTCGGAGTTCACCACAAATGTTTGCAAACATAAGCAATCAGTCTATGGAGGTAGTTCTCAGCCAAACACATTGATGCTTGACAAATGGTGACAGTTTAAATCTAATAACCTTGGAATGTTTACACAAATCGTTCAAATGTCATGTTCAAAGCAAACGCGTTAGCCACCAATATTTGCCTCAGTTCGCCAATTCTGAACTAGAATTCTAGATGAATGTAGCGAATTTCTTTCTGATATTGTAATGTACAATGACAATATATTAACAATAGGAGATACTAATAATATATAATAATAATAAGCGGGAGAAGATGGATGGATGGATGGATACTAATATTCATGTTAACTCCCCATCTGAACCCCTTAGTAAGTCATTTCTGACTTACTATCGATACTTTCGATTTCTTTCAAATAATAAATTATACGCATACAAATGGTAACACTGTATGTCTACTATTTACCTTGTTTAATCATAGGCATAGATGCATATAATGTGGCGGTACTATCATACACCTCTGTTGTTTGACCATTAGCCTACCTATTTCAAGTCAAGTCAATTTTATTTATATAGCCCTTAATCACATTGCAGTCTCAAAGGGCTTTACAACCTACATTT
>JAODUH010001897.1:0-12437 GCA_027564835.1 Typhlichthys subterraneus | reverse complement strand
AAATATCCAATTGCATTTTTTATATATATATATATTATATATATATATATATATTATATATATATACACACACACACACACACGAATGTGTTTGCATTATCTATATCTTCTATTATAATACATTAAGGCTGAATGGTTTTCGGAAAATATCCAATTGCATTTTTTCTGACAGATATTGTGATTTGCAGTATAATTGCAAATGCAAGAGTCAAGCTTTAGTTTCATATACATATGTGTAATAGATTTAAAACATGATGGACCATTACCACATCATGACACACCATCACAATATGAACTGCTCTATATTCTAATGCAAAAATTATAAATTTCAAATAGAGGTTATCACAAATGCTGTGACTGTCAATTTAAATAAAAAACATCTCCAATAACAAAATAATTGGACGTTCTGTAATCACTGACATTAAAATAGGTTGGCTAATAGAGTAGGGTTGGGCTGATGATTGATGCCATGAACCCTGCCACACTATAATTCCAGTGTGCACCTTGACGGGTGTTGACTGTTGATCAGTCTACGTATAGCCAAGTTATGGCCCATCATATTTACATGAATGTGGCATGTACATGAACAGCAGCTAGGTGAGAATAGGGGTGAAGAGAGCCCCATACCGGTCTTCCACAAGGGCCCCCAAATCACTACATATGCCCATGGACAGCAGTTAAAAGAATGTAGGACACATTCTGCAGTCTTCATTGTATGTAATCTTATGCTGCAATCATGCAAACATTGATAATCCATTAAATATCTACAGTATAATGTGTGTGATCTAAGATAGTCCAAAATGACTTAAACCCTGCAAAACATATACACAAATCTTAATTACAAAAATATTTATAAACATGCCAAACAGCTACATATACAATCTTATATACATATGTTTCAAAAGGACTACTGGAGGGGACACACTTGTAAATCTTCATGTGCATCACATAATGCACCCATGCACACATTTGAGTTTAAACAAAATGCCCGCATTTGGACCTGCTGCTCCACTAGGTCAAAAGGCATGTGCTGCTGTAGCCTACTGAAGGTAAATGAAAAAGGTTGTGTGCACATCCAAAATCTTCAGTTCATGCTTTGTTGTCTTTGCCCTCCTGACTAGAGGGAGAGTCCATCAAGTCTTTGAAACCAAGTTTCTCCAGGGGCTCCTTGGTCATCAACTGACTGTCAAGGAGAGTTGAAATTGAAAAACAAAACCGAACGACTTCAGACACATTCAACTAAGTTCACATAGTTAAATATCAAGAAACTTGTTGTCTAGTAAAATGTTTAACTTTTATTTTTTAATTAAATTATCTTGTCAAGAATTACCATTAATTAACATAGCCCATAATCTACTGACACTCACTTGTCCATCCGGCATTCCAGATATTCTTTGGACTGCAAACGGCAAAGCGAATTGTCAAAGCGGTTTTCTCTCAGGCATTTCATGAACTTCTCTTTAAATGCTTTACACTCTCCTGGAATAAAACAAGTTGCCAATGTCATTATAGAAACCAATAAACATACACACCGTTAAGCTGCAACTTTCTTAGCATTTTCAGCATTTGCAATGCTCAGTAGGCTGTTTATTGCAACACAGTTTATTCGCTGCTCATATCCTAAAGTGTAGCCAGCTCACACCTTGTTCTGGTAACATTTTGTGGTGCTGAATGCAAAGGGAATATGTGCGCTCATTACTAATGCAACTGAACATCGCATATTTTTCCGTGCTTACCAAAATGATCCAGAGGAAACGATCCCTTGTCTGGGGGCCGAGGCTTAAAAGCCTTTGCTCCGAAAGTCATAGCATTTGACATGTTTATGATATAAGGTCTTGCACATAAGTCATTTGCTTTGACAGGAGACGCGAAGACTATCGTTGTTACGTTGTCGCATAGTTATGACGTTGTGTCTTGCCCACGTTGTACTATTGAGTTACACATTTTGTTTTATAAATAATTATTTCACAGCTATAAGGCAGTGTGTTTGAAGAACGTCATAGACTACAGTTATTGTATGAGTTTTACCATTACTTTTGTTTATTAAAATGTACTAAATAAACAAACATTTAAATTGGACAGCATTCAACCTCTTTGGGTTTAATCTTATAAACATATCAATCTTGAAATGTTTCCTTTTGTGGGCATAAATATAATAATATAACAACTATTATGAAATAATAATATTTAAATATAATGTTTTCTAATAATATCTTATTATTTATTCATAAGACGATGTTATATAATAGGCTATTTCAGTGTGTGTGTGTGTGTGTGCGTGCGTGCGTGCGTGCGTGCGTGCGCGTGTGAATGTGTATGGTGCATGGTGGTGTCTCCCAATAAATTATGGGGGGATTCCTGCCATAGGGTTTCTGCATAGGACTTAACAGATGTAGTTAGGCAGACATCCACTTGATGGCGCACATTTGCAGCAAATCTCACTGTGAAGTCCAGCAGGATGAGGTGAATGCACACTTCTGATATTATGCTGTCAGCAAGAATAGGTAGTAGTGCTATCAAAGAGAGAGAAGAGAGGAAGACATTGATATTGAGCGACAGAGAATGAAAATATAGTTTTTTTGTTAGGTTAATTCTTGTGGTTGTATTCCTGTGAATAGCCTAAGCAACAAAGAATCTGAACGCTCAGTAAGCATTGGATGCTCTTTTTTTTGCCAACCGGGCGAGGCTAGACCGATAAGTTAAAATGGCCTTGGAATCGGAGGGGACTAACCGTCTCTTACAAGACGTCCTGGCCATACCTGGCAACGATATGTGCGCTGACTGCGGCAATCCAGGTAAGGATTGCCACATACGGTTTTACGTGGGCGCAAACCGTCTTGCTTATCGGTGTCTATTGCTTAGGTGCTTGTGGGCATAGGCTACCAGAAAATGGGATGTCACCGGCTCAGTCGAGTACGCACTGTTGTTATGATGATGACACGCAATGGAATAGCCTGAGACGTCCCATATCGTCTTGATTTTGTTTGTTTGTTTGTTTGATGGTTTGTTTGAAAATACCCATATCATCAACACAGTAACTTATCGAAATAGCCTGCCTTGCCTACACCCTTTCCGTCGATGTGCGAAATATGAACATGGTCAATGTCCCGGGTTTAATTGGATGAAAAAAACACTCAACTCGTTGACTCAGCCTGAGAATATACTATCTTAGACATCTTAGTCACTTTACTGCGAGGTTGTGTGTGGGGTGGGATGGTTTTGCTCAGTCAGCTATCGCTATGTCATCATATAGTATATTTATTCGCGTGTACCTGTCTATACAGTATGTGCTTATGCTACTTCTTTTAAGTTGAAACAATTGTGGATCTGTTTTGCATCTTGAATGACAGATATTAAGAATAGATCACCAAGTCTGACTTCACTTCAAAACCCACCTCCCATGCCTCATAATATTTGGAGTCAGAGCAGAAAGTGACATGCGCAGCCCAGCCACTGTAGCAGCGCCCACCCAGAATACATTGGTCCTTTTTATTTGAACCATGTTTTCACAAATAAGATAGTTGTGGCTCAGCATTTAGCATCTGCAAAATGGGTGTTTTAAACCAGATGTTCCAGTAGGATGTGTTGATTAGTTTAGGATATAGTGTTATTGTTCATGCACACGTAAATAATAGACATTAATCATATATTATATTATAGTTTTGGCAATTTAGGCCAAAACAACAAAGTGCAGAAACATATTCACAACTTACAACAGTGAATACATGTGAATAAATCAAGGATTACTGTGACAGCCCCCTGAATGTCCTGGATTGGCCGATCTGTCAATGCTTTACTGGAGGTTGGCAGGCACAGGCACTGTCCATGTCATTCAGCTGCTGACTGCTCAGTTCTATCACCACCCATATACCCTGCACCTCAGAGCCTCTGCTACACCGACCCACCAACATCCAGTGTGTCCACACAGTCCAACATCATCTGCTATGAAAAGAGAAGCCAACTACTAATGCTTGTTATGCCTATTGTAGACAAGAATACGCTCAATTCAGTTAAACTGCTGAAACTCTGAGAGCCAGACATCATAACATTGCTGTGTAATTGTCTTCATGTGTGGCTGGCTGGCTTAGTACAGTTATAAACCATATACTAACAAGAATACAACCACAGATAAACTGTATAATCAATGCCATATTGTGTTTCGGTACAATTTGTAGGCTATTTAGTCACTTTGTCCAACCGAGGTCAGTTTGCCCCGTTTGCATTTACAGATGTTTACTTACCAGTCCAGAAGACACTTTGCGAGTTCAGCATCAAATTTACTCAATTTATCATAGGCTACTTCCTGGTAGCCAGGTCACACTTAATTGGGAAGTGTTAGCAGTCTTTGCCTCCTACTGGGCGTAGACCTCTGGTTCAGTTCTAAACTATTGGACAGCGCTGAACCAATCGGCATCGCTACAACTGTTTTGATCCCCTCATCTAGCCCTACCACCATTTGGAAACGCGCTCGACTTTAACATCATCTCACTAACCCATGCTGATTGGTCCGCCAGCAGGGTGGCTGTGAAAATACTATTGCGTGATCAATAGTGATCAATTCTTGTCTTGTACATGAAAAAACTATTTCACTAGAACAATGTTGGTGTAATTAACAGATTTCATGAAAAAGAAATGTTTTCATGTCTTGAACAATAAAAAAAGACTACATATTAACACTCATTTACTAGACATAGTCTATCACTGCCTTGTTCTGGCAGCGAAAACACAATCAAAGATAGTTTGAAAATTTCGATCTGTACTGATCTGTAACTAAGAGATTCACTTGAAATAAATATGTCCCATAAGGTTAGCCTTCAAGTAAAAAAAAACAGGGGACTCAGTGCCCAATATGATTGACAGGCCCTTGCAGGAGCGCTGCTTCTTCTTCATCTCACGTTGGACTGTGGGCTGACCTCAGATCTTGAGGTACAAAGTGGTATTACAAGACAGGACGGGCTAGCAGTGGCTAGCAGTTCAGCATGCTCACTTCAGGAAATATCTCTACAACACAGCGCACAGACGTCTTTGACATGATTTCAGAACGGATATTTCTTATCACATATACACTTAATTAGATAAGTAGATAGTCTTTGTTGATTTTTGAAATTTGTGAAAGGTTTAAACTAAACTAAACTACACATAATACCTTTAAGAGAAATTTGGATTCCTTTTTTCCTAATTATTTGAATGAAATTGCTCTGTGTGTGTGTGTGTGTGCGTGTGTGTGTGTTTGCGTGTGTGTGTGTATGTACACGTGCGCGTGCGATAGTATGTGCGTGTGTGTCTGCGTGTGCGTGCGTACGTGCGTGTGTGTGCGCACGTGCATGTGTGTTTGTGTGTACGTGCGTGTGTGTGTGTGTGTGTGTGTGTGCGTGCGTGCGTACGTGCGTGCGTGTGTGTGCGTGTGTTCTGCTAATAGGTCCCACCTTGACTTTCTAGTCCAGCCCACAATATCAATAAAAACAGACAAGCATGTCTGACCGCACACAAAGCAAGGACCTTGGTTGAACACTTTTAATGCCATGTCATTCGCATTCAGCCTTTCCTCAGCTTGAAGTCATATTTCTTTCTGGCGTGCACAGTGCTGAGGCAACTCCATCGCTACGCTCCGGGCTTACACGCTGCTCTTGGACCGCTTTGTGCCCTTTGCCGAGGACACACACACACACACACACACACACACACACACACACACACACACACATAATAAAGCTTTAGTCTACCTCAACCGCTTTGTTTTCGCACCCTTTGCCGAGGACACACACACATGCTGTACAGTAAAGCTCTGCTCAGCCTAAAGAGAAGCGATAGCGATCTTCAGTAGCCAGGTTAACTGTAACGTGTTACAAAGACAACTGTGTATACATATAATAATAATATCATAAAATAAAGTATGTTTAATCAATAATGTAAACAGATCACAAACAATAACCCACAAGGGGCAGCACAAACTCAACAGAATATAATATAATCACCAGACGAGGGACAGATGTGGGAGGCCCTGATTGCCACCTGTCACAGATCGGCTCTCAGTACTCCTCTCAGGCGCTCGGCCCCGCCGCGGGACGTCGGCGTGACATTAACACTATGCTGGTTTTGCAAGTTACGCTTTTACACTGGTTTTAATCAGGCTACGGAGGCAGAATTGGGATAAGTTGTTACAGTACCGTAACACACACACACACACACACACACACAAACAAACATAATTAAACACTATAGCCGAGATAATAACATAAAGATACAAATATAAAATTACTTTCAAGAGATGGCACAGCCTTTTGCAGCAACTCCTTTATAATACATGACAACTGCCTGGTGTCTTGCTCAAGGGCTCGCTGGCATTACACAGTTATTGAGGGAGGGAAGGGGGATGTGATGGATTTACCTGTGCAGGAGTCCTGCGTCATGCCCAAATGCCTCTCCCAGTGAACAGCTGAGAAAAGTGCCTGTGTGCCTCTGTAAACGTACTGAGGCCAGAGGCATGCCAGAGTATTGCTGCTCTGTGCGCTGAATGTTAATGAGCTCATCCACAGAGAAAATGAAGAGCAGTATTCTGCCACGCCACAGTCAGATGGCAACACGTGTATCACTGTTTCATATATGTTTAAAGTCACAGCCTTGGAGTTTGGATTGCTATGAAAGCCTCCTGGTTCTCAGAAATACAAGTTAGACTTGTTATTTGCATAACGCTAACTGCTGAACACATCTTTCATGTCATATTTCAACATTAATGTTAAACAATGTCACACATGAATGAAAGCCTCAGGCTAATCTTGTTGATATTGCTTAGCCCCACTGCAAGAAAACATTAGCGGAACACATCAATTAATTAAGCAATCAATCAATAAAAAGTTTCCCCATTTGTGTGCTGTCAGATGGGACACTGGCCCCTCTCTGGAGCCCCGCAAACAGAAAGACCACCCATACATGGGCAAACACAATTAAAAGGTCACCGTTGCAGTGACAATTGGACAATTGAAATGTTGTCATTTAGCAACACAAGTGGCAAAATGTGAACCTGCAAATGACTTAGTCAAGTAGTATATAAGACAAATCTATAGGTCTACATTCATGTTGCATGATGATCTTGTAATGAGTTCAGTCCTTTGTCAGTAAAACAGAAAGCAAATTACACCTATCCCTATGGAAGTCCATATTTCCCCACGTTGGGGCTGTGCCTATGTTAGTGGGTATATATTTGAAGGTGTGTACACTATGTGTGTGTGAGTGTAGTGGTGTTGGAGGTCTGTCATCCAGCCAGTGTAATCGAGTGTTGTCTGCTGCCTGACTCATTAAGCAATAACATCATCTTTACATGTAAATATTTGTACTGCTAATGGGAAAAAAAATGTATGAAATCACACATTCAACATTATTATTGTAACTGACAGCAGTTAGTTGCCAAACATGCAGTAATTTGAGATGTGTTGTTCTACTGTAGCTTGAATATATTGTAGCATGGGAACTGGCATGACGCTTCCTGGACTGAGTGTAACCAATAGCCTGACTGAGAAGTCATTGAAGGGAGGGATGTTTTAGTGCTTGGATAATTTTAGAGAGTTCAGTTCATATAACATGGACTAGGGCAAAACAGGACTGACCACTTTTTACTGCCGCTCTCTTTCTCATTGTGTTTGTTATAGGTGAGCTTATGTTAGGTTAGGTTGAGGGTAAAGTGAAAGGAAACGTAAACAAATCCTTAAAGTAGGATTCATTTCAACGCCCAGCCAAACAACCCTTGTGATAGATAATTCTATGCAAACACCAGGGCCAGAAAAGTATTAATATAAAAATAACCCCTTCCCCCCCCAGCGTCTCTGTCTCTCGCTATCTATCTTTATCACCTATCTTTCAACTTGTACTGTGTTGTACTACATCTAATAGGTGCATTTGTTCTAGTTCTCTTTGTTCTATTAGATGGAGAATGGCAAAGGCAGACACCGCATGAATACACTCGCCCATGTACTTGCTGTGTTCTAAAAATGGTGTCCACTTTTAACTTCAACAAGGTCACAGTGGCTCAGAGACGTAGCTCAACTTTATGTATTTTTCTGTCCATCTCTCTATTCTCACTCTTTCACACCTATTTTTTCCTCTTTTCACTTCCTCTTCTGACTTTGTCTTATTGTGTGTCCCTGACTCAGCTCATAGATACCCTCTCTCTTCATGTCTCTCCTTAGACCGGTATCACAATCTCTCCTTCTTAGCCCGGTTACAATATATCTCCTTCTTAGGAGTTGCCAATTGCGATGGCGATTGGCAACTGCATGTTTGTGTGATGGAGATCGTCCGTCCCCCTCGGGGAATCGAATCCCGATCTCCCACGCAGAGAGCGGACTCTCGTACAAAGCAGGCCAAAATCCCATGGGCCCTGGCCTGCGTCGCCAGAGCGTCCTATGAGGTGTCGGAGAGTGAGGATTCACACCGCACAGCTACCTGCTGGCCACCGTTACACTTGCATGCAGGGTATACTGCTACTTGTGTGTGTGTGTGTGTGTGTGTGTGTGTTGCATACAGTTTTTTTTTTTTTTACTGTGTGTGTACTTGTGTACTGTATATATTTCCATTACAAAACAGCCTCAATACTTTGCAGCTTGTTTATAATCACTTTGAATAAATAGGGATTTCTTAAATCACATTCAGCTGCACTAATGTCCAATGGACCAGCGCACACCACATACACACACACGCACACGCACACGCACGCACGCGCACACACACTGTTAATGTGCACACGCATCATGTCCTCATGCTAGGGCTTGCCCCAAATATTCTATTATTCGGGTATTTGTTCGTTAGGTATGTATTCAATTTAAATATTGGGATTAGAGTATTCATTTTTTCACATTATGCATGAATGTTTTCCCACGAATCCCTACTGTCTCCATATAAACCCACATGTTGAAATGTAATTGCCTGCCCTACACTGTGTCACTGTGTCACAATTGATTGCAATTGCATTTTGTAAGAAGAGAGCGGGGCTATTAATTCAACACACACTCTTATTGGCTAATACAGGAGGTATTTGCTATTTGACAGCTCTGACTGGGTCAATTGACGTGTCAGTCGTGCTCACTGAAGCTACGAATTGAAGATTACTTCTGTTATACTTCTTAATTATAATTAAGATAAATAATAATTATTATTATAATAATAGTATTGTTTTTGAGAAAGAGTATTCGAATACTCGTTTGGAAATGCCATCAAGTATTCAAAGCCTGTAAAATGGTATTCGGGACAGCCCTACCTCATGCACATCCTGCTTATATGTTCTTCATGTACTTTGTAGTCTTGTTATAGCCTCCTAACCATCCTGTATCAGCACTCTTTCCTTTTATAGCTTGAGTCTTGAGCTTTATTGCGGCAGCCATTTATGATGTTTTATGACACTAATTCTTGTACTCCTTTTAGCGTTTTTACACATCCCAGGGCTACTGGTAGAGCTTGCTCAGTAGCGGCATGCTGAGGTTCATACACATTTCATACAGTATACACATACTGTGTAATTCATAGCCTATGTGGCCGTGATTGGTCAAGGACAATTCCACACGCCTGTAGTGATTTCTGGGGTGAACCCTGAAGATTCAATGATGCTAATAATGCTCTAAAACAGGGCCAACAGGGGCCGTAAAGGCATTGCTAGCCTACGTCAAAATATACGTAGTCGTAGTGTGGACATTGACTTAGTTCAGGGCTACTGTGTTGTGTGAAAGAAACGTATGCATCTTCTCTTCTGTTTTGTCTGTCTCTCTCCTTCAACCTTTGTTTGACCCTCACAACTCTCTCTCTTTCTCTCTCACAGAACCAGAGTGGGCGTCCATGACTCTGGGTGTGTTTGTGTGCCAGGCGTGTTCCCTACTGCACCGGAGCATTCCGCACATCAGCCGTCTGAAGTCAGTACAGGACACGTGGGAGGCCAGCGAGGTGGAGGTATTGTATAGCACCACCAGTGTTGTACAGTAGCAACCAAATAGATATGGCTGGTAACCTCTGAGCAGGGCTGTAGTCCTCGAGTCCAGACCCGTTTTCTATGTCTCAGACTTGTCTCTGACTCGGCCATTGGACTCGCCAAATATCCTAGTTGGACTAGACATAGTCCAGCCGACTGTATTACTCCAGTTCATGTATTTTCCTGCATAGAGAATTGAGAGGCGGCAGCCTTGCTTCTGATGTTAAATGTGTGCCGCACCGGTAGCGTATTTCTGTCATGGAGAAGGGAGTTGCAAAATATACACCGCATTACAGCGCTTAAAGGCACACGTTGAACAGAACGAGTAGGAAGGGATTGGGAACACGGGCAGGCACTGGTAAATAATATAACATTTTAATTATGATACCCTCTTAAAGTCATTGACCTGTCAGCTTCTTATTCATGTTTGGCTCACTCTGAGCTCTGAGGCTCTGATTCAAGTTGATATTATGCATTCAGATGATTGACTATAAAATAATCTCAGGAAATGTATAAACAAATCTTTAGAAAATAAAAATATCACTTAAGATTGATAACAGCACAGAATTTAAGCTATATTAAAGTAAATATTACTCAAATATTCAACTTAAACAACTTTATAGCCTATATAAGGTTATTTACTAGTTATAGCTATTAGCACCAGTCTACTTCTCCAACATATAGGATACACAGAGATGCGATAAGATGTAGGCTAATTTGTTGCTACCTTCTCTGACAAAAACTATGTGATAGAGCCTGTGATTGTAAGAAAGTGACCAGTAGGCCTATTCTTATATGAAAGCTCATCATCAAGGGGACAAATGATAGGCTACAAGCATGATACACTATAGCATACTAAAAGTACGCTTTTTCTTTAGGACACGTATCCTGACAACACTTAATGTTGAACCCTGCTTCAATAGACTTGAACTCTAATGTCGTTGGACTCTGTCTTGACTCGGTCTCGACTAGTCCCTGTCTTGGACTTGGACTCCACAAGGGTGGTCTTGACTACATGCCTGCCTCTAAATTGCCATCCCAGATTTACCATGATGTCATCATTCTGCACTTGATTTATAATACATTATATTATACATTATTACAAAATAACTGTTTGAATTTGTCTTTCTTAATGCTTTCTCATCCGTATCAGATGATGGCTACCATGGGTAACAGCACAGCGAAGGCTAAGTATGAGCAGCAGGTCCCTCCGTTCTACTACAGACCCACACACAGTGACTGCAAGTAAGTCACGTAGTCTGGTATGTTTGGACAAGAAGTCAGAGCCAAGGGTTGGATTCTCTGCAGAGTGCTTGTAGAATCCTTAGTGTGTAATCAAATCCTTCACATGCATTAGCTGAGACTGAGTGAAAGTTAAGTGAGTGAAAGAATTGTAAAAACCGGCCTAGACAACGCTCCTTTAAGTTACTCTGTTTTCATTGGGTGGTGCTGAAGATGGTGTAATTAGCATGGTGACACAGCAGATTCCCCTGTCTGTCCTTCTGTCTGTATAAGTGTCAGTCTGACAGGCCAGGCTAATCAATCACGGTCAGACGGTTCTAATCTTGTTTGATTATCTTTAAAGGTATAGTCGGCAATTGTAAGCTAATACACATTTGGTCAAAATCTGCAATACGCTAGTATTGTATGTATGTATGCTGAAAAAATAGTCTGGTGTTTCCACAGAGCCCCGGCTCTGTAAACAGGAACACAAATAAAGCGGTGCAGACCGCACCACACAACATTATCTTCCTTGTGCGATGTGTGGGGCAGAGCTTCTATAACATATGTGAGGTGTTTTTGTTTTGATAGAGTTCAAATATCAGCAAGCTTTCTCCTGAATGACTATATATCTTTAACTCAGTTCATAAAATAATTTAAAATAATTGCATACAAATATAATGCTGTTATGAGTGTGCATAGTTGGTATGTACCTACATCATTTTCTGTTTGTGTTTAGCAGCATGTCTTCACATCAGAAAGGTTGTTGTACTAATGGCAAAGCACAAGCAGTGACAATAAAACGCATGTGGCTAGATCAGGGGGACAGGCCGAGAGGGATAGAGAGATGGAGATGTACAGTAGACAGACAGACATCGACTTTTGACATGGTGACATAAACCAAGTGCAGGTTGGGTTTAAAACAACAAAGTTTAATTGATTTAAAAAAACAGACAACATGCACTCATCGGTACAGCAAACAATAACCGACAAGGACAAAGAGAAACAGAGGGCTACATGTACTCAAGCTAATTAGGGGAATGAACGCCAGGTGTGTGTAATGACAAGACACAGACAAAGTCCAAGATGAGTAAAAGAGTGAAGGGAAACCCCAGGAAGCATGGCATGACATTATATTATATTATATTATATTATATTATATTATATTATATTATATTATATTATATTATATCCATCCATCCATCCATCTTCTCCCGCTTATCCGGAGTCGGGTCGCGGGGGCAGCAGCTTCAGCAAGGGACCC
>JAODUH010001895.1:0-12438 GCA_027564835.1 Typhlichthys subterraneus | reverse complement strand
TCGCGTCGAAAGGAGCCAGTTGAGGTGGTACGGGCATCTGGTAAGGATGCCCCCTGGGCGCCTCCCTTGGGAGGTGTGCCAGGCATGTTTAGCTGGGAGGAGGCCTCGGGGAAGACCCAGGACTAGGTGGAGAGGAAGGGAACACTTTGGGATCCCCCAGTCAGAGCTTTCCAATGTGGCTCGGGAAAGGGAGGTTTGGGTTCCCCTGCTGAAGCTGCTGCCCCCGCGACCCGACTCCGGATAAGCGGATGACGATGGATGGATGGATGGATTAGCATGAACTAAGCCCTTCTGACTGGTGAGCGCACATGTGGTGTATTATCACTGTCGTACCACCAAGTTATAATCTGAGTTTAGTGGGGTTCTCTAAAAATGTTTTTGTTTGTTTGTTTGTTTGTTTGTTTGGTCAAATAATCACATGGGACATTATTATAGGAAGGCGACAATGTGATATCCAAGTCAAGGAACATTATCATTGAAACTGATCTTGTTTAATGAAACTATTTTAGATCTGTGCTTACAGTATATTATGATGTTCATCTGTTCTGTGTGGTTTATGATTGGCTGCCTTCTCTTAATCCAGTATAAAACACACACACACACACACACACGCACACACACAGAAAAAAAAAAGACTTAGATTACTTTTTGGTAGTAAAAAATTGTAAAAAAGTCTGCCAAAATGCAAATATTCTTACGGTTATGCAGACAAAATAGACTAAAGTGGTCTGTGTTCTAGTTGTTCAAAAGTGACCGGTAATGGTCTATTTTTCAGCATTTACATAATATTCGACTGTGCCCCGTGAATAATAATGTAAGAGAAAATGGTGCATATGGCGTTGTTTTGGAGAACATACAGTATACGTGTAACTATTATGTATGTTAATTAAATTGGCTAAAACAAGCGTATTTTAGCATATTTAACACAAATACAGCTTTCAGCTGCTTTACTGCTTCTTTACTGCTTTTCATGGGAGCTCAGACCCACTGAATCTCAGCTCCCACTGGCTCCCACATAACTGAAACCCTGCACACCACTTTCAGCTATTCACTTCAATTATCAATAAAAAGACGGTGCCCTTACTGGACCCGTGGAACCTCCCCTGCCACTCAAACATACAGTACATCTGAGCATCTTGCATCCTATAGCAGCAAATAAAATGAAAATGTAAAAAATAAAATAAGAAATGCTATGGCTGAATCAACACCTCCATATAAAATATATTTTCTCATTTCTTCTTTACTTTTCCAGAAATATTGATCCAACAGCTGGAAGAGTGGAAGAGGTTCTCATGACCTTTTTTTTTTTTTTTTTACAGTAACACCCTGAAAAATAATTAAATTATTGTTGATGTTGAAAAGAGAGAAAAATATATGCTCTGGAGAAAGGCGCTGATGACGTAAACGACATGGGACAAGGATGAAATGAGAAAAAAAGATGGGAAATTACTTTTTTCCCTCCCGGAGAGAAACAATGTCAATCATTTCCAGGTACTGTACAGTTGACACAACTTTTTAAATAACATTTTTGCGGGAGGTTATAATTGAAGGAGCTAGTATATGTGTATATTCATAAATGTATCTATCCATCAACAGTTGATGTGGATCAGCCAATATTTGTAAGTGCAAAATGTATCCGGACGCAAACAAAGGTGTCCGTTGAGCATCTTAAAGATGGCTGAAATAGGTGGCATAATGAACTCCATTGTCTCCTGTGATTTAACTGGCAAAGAAGCTCGAATTGCAGTTAGTGTTTTCTTCCTATTAGCAAATAAAGATTTCTTTTTTTTGGGGGCGTTCTGCCATGACCAGTGGTAATAAATACCGCTATTGATTATTTCATCAGGACCTGGGGTGATTTATACCCTCCTCATTAATTAGATATTGATTTATTACATAACTTGTTGGCCTGACAATCTGTTGGCTTTTTGTTATTGTGTATTTGTTATAGCTTGTCACTGTGAGCACTGAATACTTTTAGTAAGATTAAATATTAAGGCGCTGTTGTTTTCTCTCCTGTTACTTTCTCATAGATTACCATTGGGAGTGTGAAATGCCAAAGTCAATACTAGCAAAATGGTGGTCTGTGATGAAGACTGCTCATTTTCTGAAGACCCCTTGGCTGTTTCTCTAGGCCATTTGATTAGGCTAAGCTGGAGGGCTCCACTCAGCTGGATACAGGCCCTGGACGGCCAAATAAGAGGCCAGAGTGACAGAGAGGAGAGGGGTCGAGAAACACAATCCAGCAGAAATATATACAAACACAAATTAGACTGTTGACAGGCTGATCTGGTCTTCTAGCCAAAGCCTGGAAGACAAAAAGACAACAAAAAAAACACACATATACACGAAATAAAAACACCACCAACCAGCACCAACCAAAAGACATACAGTATGCATGTCTTTTGTTTAAGTTTTACACTAAATGGCAGAGAAACATGTATTTCCTTTCCCCTTTATTAGCAACATACTGCTACATATTAACCTCAGAGGAAAAACATGGCTGTGCTGCTATAGTAGATGTCACATTACAGTAACTGTCAAGCATACTATGCATACAGTAGCCTTATACCCACTAGTCTGCTAAAACCAAGCTCTGCGATTTGTTTGGCTCTGCTATACGGTATGCTGTAAAGACCATGTCTATCAAATCACTAAAATGCAATTGGACCACTTTAAACTAATCAGAACAAACGCTTTACTGGTGCAATTGGATCCCCTTCAACCAATCAGAACAACTCTCATCGTACGATATGAGGCACCAACTGAATACCCTCATGGGCAGACGCTTTCAAGCAAATTGCATAGGCAGAACTTGCATTTTCAGATGGTTTATTCCAGCCAATATCAGTTCTTCAGGCGTGTGCAGATAAGGACCTGCCTATGTAACACATTTCTGAATTGTACAATGGTCGAGTGGCATTTCAAATAAATCACAATAACCAGGTACGGACCTAAAGCAACAATGGAATGACCAAGGAGGTTGTAACTTGTAGTTTCTCACACAATGCCCAAACCACCATGGGGAGTATAACAAAGGAAGCCCATAGGCAGCAAATTACAGGCGGTATACAGTATCCAGCAGGTGCACGAGAGGCCTGAATCCATCTATTAAGGGCATTAGGAGCGTACGCACATCGCTAATGCAGCCTTGAGGAGACTTAACATGCCGGCGTGGCTCACTGCATAGCCTATTAGCACTCTACCAAGCCATTTCCAAATACAGTCCCTGACAGCATGACAGGGTGACCGATGACAGCTTTAAACAATACCACTAGCAGACCCTGATGCTGTGATAGCACGGTGTAACTTATAGATATGCAGGACACTTTCGGTCAGACTTATCGCTTTCTCTTGTCTTCTGAGGGCGAAACGGATCATTTATGTTCGTCCTTGTTTTCTCCGTCTATCATTATCTGTCACATGCGGACGTGGAATGGTAAGAGCACACATTTTTGGTCGCGTCCTAATTATTCCACACACAAGTGTTAACCCGTGACAGCAGCGCTAATGTTGCGCTTGCTGCTGCCGGTGATGGCACTGATTAGAATGGTGCGGGACTGCGGAGAGCGAAAGCTAATGTTAGGGACTTTGAGGAGCAGTGCGCTTTAGAGGATATAAACATGATGCTAATGATAGTCTTTGTGACGTACCGTAAAGAGAGCTAAGCGGCCATGCCAGCCGTTCTCCTCTAATGAGAGAACAGAGAGGCACAGCACAGAAATGACAGAGAAAGAGATGAAACGTTCATGGGAGAACACAAGAAAAGCAGTGCACTATGGAAGGATATGGAGATCTTTCATGCTTGATAATCAAACAGCTTCATTACCTTTTATCATGTATCTCCATGCAGTCGGCCATAGGCTAGACTAACCATTTGTTATACAGTAGTACCTCCATTTGGCTGCAGTGGCCCGTGCTGGCACCTCTGACAGTACACTGCGTGAACAATATACCCGTGTGTGTGTGTGTGTGTGTGTGAGTGTGTGTGAATTTAGGATGGTTTGCCAGAGGCCATCAGAGAGATGAGAGCTCTAATGAACAAAGCCGCTAGCATTCCACAGAGGCCTGGCAGTGACGACTGGCAGCGAGCCATCTCCCCCTGGATACTGACTGTCAGATAGCATAAACTGTAACCCAGGTAAATTAAGCTGTTTGGTGTTTTTGAGTTACCTGCACGCAATCTACACTTGAATGATTGTGTGATTGTGTGCGACGATGAAATGTAACGCACAGTGTAAATTAACCTTTGGAAATCTGTGTAATGTATTGGCAATAACATGATAAAAAAACAAGATTAAGGATGAAAGCAAACTAATATTTATTATTTCACTTTTAAGGGAGTGGAATTGCATTCTTCCCTATATATGTTCACACACTAATTACAACTTCAAACTGATACATCCAATGTGACCTATGAACTTTCAAATGAAAATTGTGAAGTTAACTCCTCATGCTATTTATTTAAGTCATGCCATCAGCATCTGCGTGAGACATTGTATATGTATTGTGCTGGTCATCTTCCACCTCTGCATGATTTACCAGGAGATTAAAGGATAATTCTGGTTATTTTCATCTTGGACCTCATTTTCCTACAGTATCTTTTCCCCATCGCACCAACAGTCTCCGACCAAATCTCATCAAGAGTCTCGTTATAGCAGTACTTACGGTGTTAGTTGCCGGGGCAATGCAGCCACAAACGCAATCACAGAGCAAATGGACTCTGCAAAATTCGATCCCAAAATAGATTCTGAATAAGATTCTGAATAAGGCCTGCTTCCATTTAAAAACGTCACTTCTTCCAAGCAGATCTTCTGATTTAGTAAGAGAAGGACCTTTCTATTTTCTTCAAATATAATAATTACTCTCTGGAATATATAGACTTAAAATGTATATATAATCCATAACAGCAAGTTCTGGGGATCAGGGCTAAGAAGTAACAAATATTTATCAGAGTCCACACCCGGTGGAGTCAGCTATTCTAGATAAAGCCATACGGTGCTCCCTCAGAAGCTCCGTCCTCCAAATTGGACAATCAGTGCCAATGCTGGCATAGTGTAGAAACACCAGATTATATTTTCCGCATGCACACAGAGCGAGCAGCTAGTGGACCGTGGGGAGATATAATCTGAATTTGACGAAATGTTTTAGCTTTCAATCGCTGACTCCACCTATAACCAAACCATAAGTGTCCAGCTCAACCTGTTTACTTCAAACAATAAAAAACTTGTATAATGTCATGTACACAATATTTGCCAACATTAACATCCAACCCTTTTTATAAAATTGTGAGATGTTTACATATTTGTTATCAGAATGAAAACAGCTGTCTGAGAACACTATTATACAGTATAAATGTGTTTAATACTGTAAACACAATGAATTCATTCATTAACTTACTAAACCTTGAGAGATGCAAAATAGCACAACATAAATGCCATGCCACCTTCACGTGAGTCAAAACAATTAAGATTTCACAATTGTGTTTTTATACAATAACAGGATTAAGATAACACCAGAACGTGATGAGGCAAAACATTGAAGCGTTGAATTTGGAGACATAATGTGTGCAAATAATCACAAGCAGGTACATATGTTCCACTAAATGCAGTGTTCTTGCTCTCTTTTGCTTTCCTGGTCACACACACACACACACGCACACAACCCACACACCAGTGTTCATCTTAATCCCCTGCATACTTTCCACAAGTACAGTGTACTCAAATGCTTACAGTATAACATGTTCAGTAGGGTATCTATCCATTGAGTGCATTAGCACACACGATAACATTACCTCACATACTGTAATACACATTAATTTAAACTAGCATTAATCATACACACATAAAAAAACACACATTAAGTATGTATCTGCTTATTCTCACATATTTATTGTATTTATGTATATTGTTTTGTTTATAGCTTTGCTATGTGTGCTGTCCTTACCATGGCGAGGGGCACGATGCCACCCAGATCCTGGGGTGCCAGGCTGATCAGCGTCTGCACCTCGTTGCTCAGGGTGCGGGATAGCGGGTATTCCACCTGCCACGTAGCCTCCCTGCTGCCCTGGGTCACCGCCAGCCCGTTCACTTCGAGGTCCACCTGCAGGACCCGCTGGTAGCCTGCAGCCTCTGGCCTGCAGGGGGCGATAGAGGCACTGGTTGTGAGTGATGGGAGCGTAGAGCAAAATGAGGGGTAAAGGTGAGAAGAAAAGTAAGATGCATAGACATGAGAGTGGGGGAGGTAGATTAAATGGTGGGATAGGAAGGAATGAGAGTTTAACGACAGCATTTGGCAGGCTGGGAAGCTGTTAAAGAGATTAAAATTATAGGAGTACGGCAAGCAAAGTGAGACAGATTGAGAGATAAATGCTGAGAGACTTTACTATATTAACAGTGGGGGTCAAGGTGCATTTCACATCACGGATACGTTTAGCCAAAGTATATGCCAAACATAAGTATATGCCAAACATAATATCAATGTTGATCTGTACAGCCGATAGCCCTGTACGCGAGTGCCGCTTCTAGTGCAAAGCACCCCCCACCCTCTACACTCTCCTTCCCCTAAAACATATTCAAATATAATACTACTGTAGTAGTAATGAACACCATCCAATGTTCTCACAGAGCCATGACATGGGCGGCAACAGCCACAACAACAACAGCAAAAGTAATTTCCCCATGTCACTCTCACGGATAGATTTCCCACGCCAAGCAAATCATTTTCTCGCAACTGATTGTGATGCAAACTAAGCAGAAAAACAATGAGTACAACAATCTGGAAAACCTATTGGATTTGCTGAACCTCAGGTTTGATCTAGCTGTTGCCTCTCCCAGTGGTATTCTTTATACAAACACTCTCCAGTAGCTAGTCACGTATTTACCGGTTGTCCTCCTGAAAAAGTACAATTTGTGCCTGGGAGTCAAGAGCTGATCTGCAAGGCACATAGGTAAACATTAATGTTGTCTGAATATTTCTCTAACAATACAGCAGGGTTTGTACAAAAAGAAGGCGCTAATACCATTTTATTGCAAGGAAATATCCAAAGGAGTAATGGATATACACAGCCATAGCAAATGCCAATGTTAGCTATGATATATTCTGAGCTGTTTCATACAAGTTGCCTGTTTTTTGTGTGCAGCTCTTTCACAATTATCAAGGCTAAAGCCCCGCCAAATATAATTCAAGGTTTCCCTTCAACCCTTTCTAGTCACATCTGCAGTTAAAGCACCCTTCACTATTCTAAAGTATTAGCAATACAAAGCCTAGCCGCATGCACACACATACAATGGAGATTGCAAGGGAGATGAATATTAAAAGCGAATGATCATTGAAAAAGGTTCAAAGTGTTTTAACGGCCATGTCAGTCAACAATATATTGAATAGCACAATACTGTGAATAGGGCAAATACTGTATGTCTCAAGTAGAACAAACGTGGAATGTGGTGAGCTGAAGAAAAATTGTTGATATTTGAACTCAACATCAAAACAAATACACCTCTCCCTTCAGTGCCATTGGCTGCTCCCTAAGAAGCACCCCCCCACAAAAAAAAAAAAATGCCTAGGATGGGATAGTGTTGTGTGGCGCACACTACTTTGTTTGCTTGCCATTTATAGAGCCTGGCTTTGCGGAAACACCAGGGGCTTTTTCAGCCCACACAGAACACACAGCTATAGCCAACCGTGAGATTATATTTGTTGACAAAAAGTGTGCTAACTCTAAAGTCAGACTTGAGACACCGGGGACCATGTAAAAACAGTTGCCAACTGAGTGTCTCAGGACTGCAGTGTTTATGTCTGTATGGTCTAGCAGATAAATCGATTAGCTCCACATAATGTAGGTTCAAAACTGCTTTATGGTGCTGCATTAGGGTACGTGTTTGTTTACTGTGTATTTACTGTAATGGAATGGAACACACAGACAGCCATGTCGGACTAACCAACCACTATGAGTTTACAGTGAGTGGCAACACTGTAAATGCCTTGATTAAGGTCAATGGAAAATGCCCGAACAAGCACCCACCCGTCAGACCGTTATGATAGCCAGTGCATCGAACCCTGACCCCCCAAACTGCCAACTTGAGCATGTATGGCAATATAGAGTAGATACTGATTTCTAAGTGAATGTACGTTTCAAGGGGACAATCTGGGGACGAGGGGACATATACAATGTATTGCAGAGCTACTGTATAGGATACAGCAAAGTGAGCAACAGGCTAAAATACTTATTGACTGTTACTGTTTTTACTGTTTTTACTGTCTTTTTATTTCACTGGCACTTTGGGAACAGTATTTTGTCTCTTTATGTATGCAAATACATGAAGAAATTAAATCCCCAATCTCTAATCTCTATTTTACAGGCTACGTTAGCATAAAAGACCACATTGATTGCATAGCCTATACAGTACAGGCTCAGTATCTTTCAGAAGAGTGACTGCATATAGGCTACTAAATAAACAAACAACAAACGTTATAGTTTGGTAGGCTAATGCAGATTATTGACAGCCAGGACATCGGAGGATACCATCTATGTGTGTGTGTGTGTGTGTGTGTGTGTGCGTGTGTGCGTGTGTAGGTGTGTGTGTGTGTGTTTGTAAGAAAGAGAGAGTGGGTGTCAAAGAAGGTGAACAGTCTAATCACAGAAATTTGGAGAGCAAAACATACTGCGCACAATGTTTCAGTATATACCCTATTTATAACATGGTCGGAACGCTGATTTGCCTCTTTTTGACCCGACCCACGATATTTTATGATAATCTTACCTGAAACTTGCCAGACCTGCGGGTTAAGGGTCAGCCTGTGCAACCTAGCTACCAGACAAGATGCATCAAGTTGATAGAAAGGAGAAAATACACACACTTTACAACAGTGGTACGGAGATGAGCATCTCTGAACTCTAACACTGAATTGGATGGGATTGTGTATGTGATTATTATGTACAGAAAATGCATTTCGCTGCTGTTCCACAGTCTGATCCTTTTCTACAATTACGTTAGGTAGGACTGATAGGTCATTAGGTGCACCTCTAAGCTAAATTTGACAGCATAGTAGATTGCTCTGAAGTGTGAGGAATATAACTTTTATGTAAGTCAATATATCTGACAGAGTCAATGTATATGGAATCACTCTTTGACAGGGTCTGCTGTTCTATTTGCATGGCTATACTGTATATGCATGCATGTGAGATTAATGATAAATACTGTAAATATATATATATATGCATGCTAGAGGGCAAGAGAGAGCTGCAAGCAAAGGATATTATTATGTTTTGGCCTAAGTGATTAAGTAAACATTAATTGTATATTTATACTCTCTATATCTTTTTTTTTTCTCCAATTAATTATAAAAAACTATTCTGATAAGCCAGGACTATTTTCAGACTTGGTTTAGAGAATTTCTAATTCCCAAATTTTGGAAAATAAAAGCTGTTAGTTTTTTTTTTTGCCAATTATTAAATAATTATGAGAAACAGTGACATATTTTGATTGCTGATATATTGCTATAATAAGCCAGTTTTGCCTGAGAGTGGCTGTTAGTGAATTTCATATGACGACGACTTAACTTAACCTAAGCAATGATGTTCTTGACTCATAACAGGAACTTGACTTGACAAGCTCGATTCCAATCAATGTGACGAAGATTTTCTCGAGACTGAATAAAGCTAAAAGCTAAAAACATTAAGAAAAAAAACATGTTATTACAGAGGTTGGTATTTAATGGTATTTTTTTTGCTTTGTTCTTTCTTCCCTTGCAAAGCAAATTGCATGTCTTAATAATGCAATCATCCATCAAGGCCAGTTAATGATTCCACAATGTCCAATAATGTTCTTTCAATAATGTAAAATTTACTCTATCCTCCAATAGAAGCATTAAACACAGTACTTGTTTTGATAACGCAAGATTAACTGAGTCAATAAGAAAACAAAACAAGGGTTTTATTAGAACTGGTTCCTAATGTTTTATTCATGCTCTAATATGGTGGAACTTCTCAGATTTCAGCATCGGTTTTACCCTTTGAATTGCAGTTCAAAATAATGTTAAGTGTAACACAATGTGGTGGAAACAATATAATTGCAAGTATTCCAGAGGCCACTTACCATATATACTGTATTCAGTTTGTTGTATTACAACAGTATTAAAGTAAAATGTCAAAACTAAAATTCCACTTTTGCCACATAGAAATTCATATTTAAAGGGATTGTTGCTAATAGAATTGGGTGTATTTAAAACTAAATTTACATTCATATACATTCATAAAACATAAGGAATTTGTCGTAAATTGTGTTCCATTATGGTTATATCGGCTGCTGTTAGTTTTTCACAATTAATCACGATATAGACCTATAAATATAACCCTATTAATATAAATATAAATAACTGATGTGAATAAATATATGTGTGTGAATAAATCACTATGGTAGAGACAATAAATTATGGTTGGACCAATCATAGCGAACCATTTATGTCAAATGGCATATCAGAAATAATTTATAATCTATAGATTATTATAAAATAAATCGCCATTGGGAGTTTGTGCCACTATCTTGTTCAAACTTCAGGCACACATCACAATGTGGGCTAGTAGAATGCCTTGTAATGCTAATGAAATATTGGTAATAATACATTGGCTAGATTAATTATACAGTACATCAATGCTTGCAGAAATACGTTTCTATGTTTTTTTTTCTCTGCTCTTTGATCCCATAGAAATGCTATTTGTCAGACAGTATTCTGCTCCATTAATGGTGTGATCATAACTTGTTTGGAGCCACCTTGTGGACACCTACAGTGTAGGGGTGTAACGGTACCTGTACGTATAGTCGTATTGAACCGTTTCAGTACCGACTTTACATTTCGTTGCATGCAGTTTGTGTGGTATGGTGCAAAGATATCTGAGTGTAATGTTGAAAATGTACAAGCTCAAGATCCACACGGAGCCTTTACGCTGTAGCCCTGGCTCAATTTGTAGACCTGCCTGGCCTGCTTCTTAACATCTATGTGGGGAAAATGTGTGTCTGCATTGTTCTACAGGAAATCCCGTTGCACATGCACACATGGAACTAAAGCGGAAGCGTTTTCTGAGACTTTTCTCCGCTTTTGGACACTGCCATGCACGCAAACTTTTGTGCGAATCGCCGAATGATTATACCTGTCCCGCACCACTGGAACTATACGTAATTTACTGTTAATAAACATTGCATTGCTGTAAAGTCATTTGGAGGGGGTGAGAGAGAATATTCTTGTTAATGAATCGACTTTGCACAGCCGACTAAACTCAAACAAACACGAAACAGATGCAACGTGGCAAGACAATAGCCGACAACAAACTAAACATAAACCCCAACATTTACCCTCCTCCACACAGTGACATAATAATAGTTGTGTATGTGTTAGTGACGAGGCTTCAGCCTGTTGCATAACACACCGGTAAGAATGAATGGGAGGGGGGGGGGGTTCTACGCAGCTCCCCATGTTACAACTGCATTGTACAGTATAAACTTAACATTAGGCATGTTTAAGCCAGTTACAGTCAAATTAATCATGAATGTATTAATAGAGGTCATGTGAGCAACAACTTTACACATACCAAGTAAGTAAGTTCAATGAATCAGATCAGTGAAATAATTGGCTAAGGGAGCATGGCTGAGCTAATCAAATGTTTTCTTTAAAATTGTATTTGTAGTGTATTTCTGCGTCTACACTTTCCCGAGATTTCACATGTAGAAACCTCTAAGTCCATCTGAAAAAAAAAGCAATTAGCTATTTAAAACAATAATAAATATTAGGTTTCTATATTTGGGTTCACTAATTCCACCATAATTACACTTTAAATGTTGTTTGTCACTGAATAAAAAGTAAAATCTTCCAAAAATGTAAGAAATTATTTAAATATTGCCAATTTAAAAACAAAATATATCAGATGGACTTAGATGTTTTACTTTCTGTAAAAAAGAAAAAAACGTGAGGCTTATATTTGAGTAAAATCCCAATTGCACTGAAGCGTGATGTATAAACCATGATGTGAACCAAACCGTGACTTCAGTGTACGGTTACACTCACTATATAATCTACCTCCATCTCCCTCTCTATATTTCTCTCTTTATGTATTTATTTCCCCATCACCACATTATAGCCTCTTCCACTCATTCACTACCTCTCTCTCTCTCTCCCTCTCTCTCTCTCCCTCCCTCCCTCAGCTAAGTTGGGACCGTAGTGCTTCGATACAGACAGCACGGCCTTCCTGCTCCTTAGAAGCTCTCATTAGATGCACAGGCACTCTGTGACCTTTCAGTTGGCTATTTGGGCACGACATGGTCCAGCTACTGTCTGCCCTGCCATGACTCATACAGAAACAATATATACCGAGAGAGAGAGAGAGAGAGAGAGAGAGAGAGAGAGAGAGAGAGAGAGAGAGAGAGAGAGAGAGAGAGAGAGAGA
>JAODUH010001894.1:0-12441 GCA_027564835.1 Typhlichthys subterraneus | reverse complement strand
AGTATGAGGCTGTAGTATCATTATCAGCAGTAGTAGAAGGGTGCAGGGCTCCAGTGGTGGAGTATGAGGCTGTAGTAGCTTTGCCGGCTATGCCAGCAGTCAGCTCTGTAGGGGTTATAATAGGCAGATCTGTGGCTAGTGCCATGTTTGGCCTTGTGGTAGTCATGACGATACCGGTTGCGGCTTTAGTAGCAGTATCATTAGTAGAAGGATGCAGGAGTCTAGCGGCAGCTTTAGCACCAGCAGCTTCACCAGTAGCAGCACCAGCAGCTGTGCCAGCAACATTACCACCAGCAATACCACCAGTTTTACAACCAGCAGCTGCACCAACTGCAGCAGCAACGCCACGCTCACCAGCAGCAGCATCAGCAGAAGATGCAGATGCAGCTGCAGCAGCAGCAGAAGATTCAGATGCAGCTGCAGATGCAGCAGCATCTCCACCAGTGGTGGATTTATCACAAGCAGCAGCATAGCCAGCAGCATAGCCAGCAGCATAGCCAGCACAATAGGCAGCTGACTTTGGGAAAACGCTGTAGGTTGCCATAGGAATACTGGCGGCGCCATCCACGCTTGTGCCTGCGGTGGACTCGGGCGTGGACATCACTGTGATGGAGGGTTCATCTCGAGGCGTCGGACACGGAGATACCGTTACTGTGGAGGATGAGATTCTTCTGTGTGGTGTGCTGTGGATGAGGTTGTTGCTGTTGTTGTTGTTGTTGTTGTTGATCTTGCTGGCAGGCGACTGCACAGTGTGCGTGGAGGCTACATGTGTGTTACGGCGGGGGGACATGTCTGTGGGGGTGGACAGATCAACAGTGGAAGTGACGTTTCCCTTTTGGGAGAAAACCAGTGAGTCTGTTGAGCCCTGTGTATTGTGGGAAGCTGAGGAGACTGCAGGAAAAGACTGAACAGCGCCCGTGGCTGCGTCATATGCCCAATTGATGGCAAGAGAAGTCGGTGAGTCCTGGGTGCGAGGCGTGGCTGAAACGCTGACAGACACGTTGGACAACCGGTCAGCAGCTGTGACAGGGGAAGGCTCTGATTGGACGTTGCTGAGCGCGTCCAGCTCGGTGACAGATGTTGATGACCACAACGCATCTGCCACCACATCTGTTGTCATCGTCGCTGCCGCCCTCCTGGTCAGGGATCTTATGTGGTCACCTCGAGGAGCCCTGATAGACGGTGCGTCACTGCGGGTTATGGACACTGTTGCCAGGGAACGGTCAGTACTGCTGAATCCCAAAGGCTCCTGCGTGGATGAATATGAGTCTGGCAACAAACAAGGGAAAAACATACGTTAACAGTAAGCACACATTAATGGTGCAGAAGGTAGTTGATATTTGCTTACAACAAAAACACTTCAATTCAATGCCATAGGGTGCTCCATCAGAAGTTCCGCTCCACACATTGGACACACATTGGCTGGGATAGTGTTGTGTGGTGCGGTCTGTACCACATTGTTTGTGTTCCCATTTGCAGACGCAGGACTGTTTAGAAACCCCACATATCTTTTTTTTCTCAGCACACATAAAGAGCAGTTATATAAGACCGCGAGGAGATCCTCTGATTTTGACATAAAGGGCTTATCCGGGGTTGGGTCGCAGGGGCAGCAGCTCCAGCAGGGGACCCCAAACTAATCTTTCCCGATCCACATTATCCAGCTCTTACTGGGGGATCTCGAGGCGTTTCCAGGCCAGTGTGGAGATATAATCTCTCCACCTATCCTGGGTCTTTCCCGAGGCCTCATCCCAGCTGGACGTGCTTGGAACACCTCCCTAGGGACGAGCCCAGGGGGCATCCGTATCACCTCAACTATCTCCTTTCGATGCAAAGGAGCAGCGGCTCTACTCCGAGTTCCTCACGGATGGCCGAGCTTCTCACTTTATCTCTAAGGGAGACGCCAGCCACCCTTCTGAGGAAACCCAGTTCGAGCCCTTGTATCCGTGATCTAGTTCTTTCGGTCATGACCCTTCATGACCATAGGTGAGGGTAGGAACGAAAATTGCCCGGAAGATCGAGAGCTTTGCCTTCCGACTCAGCTCTCTTTTCGTCACAACGGTGCGGTAAAAAGATTGTTATACCGCTCCCACGGCTCCGATTCTCCGGCCAATTTCCAATCTCCAGTGTCGGCTCACTCGTGAAGACCCCCAGGTACTTTACCTACTTCACTTTGGGTAAGGACTCATTCCCCACCTGGAGTAGGCACTCCACTGGTTTCCTGCTGAGAACTATGGACTCAGGTTTAGCGGTGCTAATCTTAATCATAGCCGCTGCGAACCGATCCAGTGAGTGCTGGAGGTCACACACCGATGATGCCATCAGGACCACATCATCTTCAAAAAGCAGCGATGAGGCCTCCCCACCATGACTACGCCTCGATATCCTGTCCGTGAAAATCACAAACAGGATTGGTGACAAAGCACAGCCCTGGCGGAGACCAACTCCCATCTGAAAAGAGTCTGACTTACTGACGAGAATCCGTACACAGCTCTCGCTTTGGACGTACAGGGATTGGATTGCCCTTAAAAGGAACCCCCTCACCCCATACTCCCGCAGCACCTCCCACAGTATCTCCCGGGGGAGCTGGTCTGTCAGGACAGAATCCGCATTGTTGTTCTTCAACCGGAGGTTCGACAATCGGCCGAACCCTCATCTCCAGCTCCTTGGAGTAGACTTTACCAGGAAGGCTGAGTAGTGATACTCCTGTAATTGGCACACACTCTCTGGTCCCCCTTTTTGAAAAGGAACCACCACCCCAGTTTGCCACTCCTTTGGCACTGTCCCTGACCTCCACGCGATGTTGAAGAGGCGTGTAATCCAAAAAATACCTGCATAAATGTGTCACATAATCTCCCCCCGAATCTTTTTTAATTTTCAATCATTTTGTTGTTATTCTGTGTCTCACTGTTCAAATAAGCCTTCCATTACAATTAAAGACCATTCTTAATTTCTTTGTCAATGGGCAAACTTACAAAATCAGCAGGGTATCAATTACTTGTTTTCTTCACTGTAAATATATAAAGGTGCTTTTTTATTGTCACATACACATACAGTACATGTTGGGAAATTCATCCTCTGCATTTAACCCATCCCTCATCGGAGCAGTATATTAATATATATTATTTATATATATTAATACACACACACACACACACACACACACACACACACATAGTTTCTGTGTGGCTTTTGCAAGTTCTCCCCGTGTCTGCGTGGGTTTCCTCCACTATCACAACATGTTAGGTTCACTCTCCGGTCAGCCAGTGCCACTAGCCTCTAGAGCTGGTCCCCGGGCGCTGCACAGCGGCTGCCCACAGCTCCCTTGAGGGATGGGTTAAATGGAGGATGAATTTCGCTATGTGACAATAAAAGCACCTTTACACACACATACAGTGTGTTTGTGTATTTCTATATATATTTTATATTTAAATTTATATACATATAGATTTTGTACATTTGACTAAGAAATTATTATGATCTATAATTATAATGATAGGTTTAATTGAAGAGTGCGAGACAGATGTACAGTTTACACAAAGACAAGACATTATCACAGTCTTACTTACATGTTGTCGTACGCCGCAGGAATAGAAACAGAATAAAAAGTGAATAATCCATGGTGCATTGGTGTGTAGTTTCATGCAACCACTCCGTTCAGATGATCAGAATACAAGGTGTGAAAGAAGTGCGTATTAAGGGGAGAAAAAAGGCAGTGAACTGTGCTTCCTTCTGTTCAGCGCTTTTCAGGAGGGGGCCACATTTGCTTTATTTTCATTTTATACAATTTAACAGCACCTATTATGAACACATGCACATTAACATGCACACTGCATGTGTACTCTATTATTAAGAGTAAACCCTTGTAGATTTTGGTGTTGTAAATTAAATATAAAAACCTGTTTCCAATTAATCAATAAATCTTTCCAATGCCTGCTCCATCTGAGGAAAAGTGACCACGCACTTGAAGTAGTTTTAAGGGATTCTGTCAATGGGTGCTTGCAAGGCCGAGGCTTTATGCAGGATTTTAGGAATGCCGAGGTCCAAAAAATGATCTTGCTTGAGGTTCGGGGTCATGTTTCCCCAGAATATTGCTGTGGAACTGATCTACATCTACATGAAGCAGGCTGTATATCACACAATCTATACCACATTTAGACTATTTCAAAGTCATTAGGATAATGTGGTGACACCGAAACATGATCAATAGACTTCATCATTCATTTATTTAACCATGTAGGCCGATTGAGAACAAATTCTCATTTACAACGGCGACTTGGCCAAGACAGAGCGAATATGCAGGATATACAGACATGCAGTTACACATAGAACACAGGTACACACAGTTACACATAGAACACAGTTACACATAGAACACAGCTACACATAGAACACAGCTACACATAGAACACAGTCACACGTATAACACAGTCACACATATAACAGATTCCAAAAATAAAATCTAGTCTATAAATACAAGCGTTGTACAGTCTATTGTCATTTTGGTGCAGATGAGACACTGCAGATCATACAACATGTAAAAATAGTAGTATGGGGCAAGGGAAGAATATTAAACGAGAGAAGTACAGAGGTTGCCATGGCGCATGGATCATAATAAGGGCATTTACTGCATGTTATGGTGCAATAATTAAATGTTGGGGGGAAGTTAGCATGTACATTTAACAGTCAATAGTTCAGACAAGTGTTTCTTAAAAGCAATGAGCGAATTAGTGTCTCTAATTTCAAGGTATTTTGTAAATCAGTCATCGGTAGCCGAAAACGTAATCATATAGCACATCTTTTTTTATTAAATGAGTGCATTGGCTAATTTAATGTTCTTTGAAATCTTTGACATGGTATGCTTGTTTTAGAATCATCACATGTAAGCGCCACTGTCTCCTGAGAAGAAGTGTCTACTTCAAGACAGACAAGGAGACACTTGTAAAATAATGTGGTAAGTGTGTCAACCTATATTCTATTCATTGTGTTATAGATATCTTGACATTGATGGTTGTTAATGGATGGTCAGCTGCTGCCCTGTCACAAGAACAAGGCTTCAACAGGACGTGGATCTGAACTAGCACACGTGAGCTTAACCTCATGTTTAAGTATACTCAGCATACAAGCATGAAGTGCTTGTTCTTGTTGACATATGATGCTCTTTCCAACCCGCTTGGTGGGATGACGAGACTACTTTTTTGCTAGAACTGCCACTTTATTACTGCACAACTGTAGGGCTGGCCCCAAATATTCTTAATACCAACTACTTATTTGGGTATTCGTTTGTTGGGTATGTATTCCATTTTAAATATTGTGATTTGAGTATTCTTTTTTTTCCCACATTATGCATGGGGAAAATATAGGGGAAAATTCTGTTGGAGATCTTACATACAAGACATTGACTGGCAGAAAACCTGGCTTTTACCCAGTAAATACTGTATTTCAAATAAAGCCAACGAGGTTCATTATATGGTTCTTCATAAGATATATCCTGCTGTAAATTATTTCTTATTTAAATACACGGATATCGAAAATAAATGTTCTTTCTGTAGTTTTGAAGAGGAAACTCTTACAATTATTTTTTGAATGTGAGAAAAAAACATTTTTACTAATCTAAATAGTTATCTTTTTGATCATCTAAATGTTACTTATTCATTTGACCTGAAAGATATAATTTTTTATTACGATAATCCTACAAACAAACATTTAGAATACATTGTGTTTTTTGTTTTATATGCAAAATGTTTCAGTCATAAACAGAAATGGAAAAATATGCAACCCTTATTTTCCCATTTTGAATTAGAAATGGTTTCTCTTCTCAAATCACTTAAATGTATTAAAAATCATTTAAAAAAACAATAGGTTTCAAAATTTAATTGAAGTACATTTTATTACACAAAAAACATAAATTCCCTTTTCATTGTAAGAATATAATTTGAATTCCTTGTGTGTGTGTGTGTGTGTGTGTCATTGTCTTTGTATATTGATGTATGTTTATTGATATATTCTGATTAAAACTTGATTGTAATGTTGTTTTGTGCTATTGTTGTATTACCTGGAAATATAATAAGGCAAAGCAGCAAAACATTTAATAAAATATTAATATAAATATAAATAAATATCAGTGTCTGAATAGCAGTTTTACTGCAGGGTTACGGTCAGTGTCGTATTTCTGCCTCCTCCTGGGTGAACAAATCTTTATTATTTTACTTCTCTCCACTGCTCAACTGAGAAGACGGCCCTATCTTACATCTGAAGTGACATTGGGACATATTTCCACGTAAAACACGTATTTGCTAACGTATCCTACAGTTACGTTAGCTACAATGTTAGCATTGTTTGATACTGTACTGTCTGCATGTAACAATAGGAAAGGCCTAAATTAATTGAGAAACTTGGACATGTTTATTTAACCCTGTAAGTAAAATGCAAATGTAACCAAGCTTGCAATGTCAAGTTACTGTAACGGTCTGGCTTTCTTGACAACATTCTGATATAGTCATAGTAGTAATTACACAGTAGCCTTGTGTAATTTCAAGATATTAAATCCAACAGAAGTGTATTCAAAAAAGTTTTTGCACAGTGTTTTGTGTAATGAAGCTTGCAATATTTGCCTGTTGCCAGAAGTGTCCACCAGCTGTTTTTCTATAGTCCTGATTTGTTGACTGCATTCTCCTATTGGAAGAGCAGCTGAATATTATTGCTCAGTCACTTCTGCCTGCAGCAATCCTAAACTTTTGACCTTTCACGTTTAGATTTCTGGTAAATAGATATTAAATATGTAAAACCTCTACTTTTTAGTTAATAAGAGGTACAACAGCAAATAGTCAAGTAATGTGCTTATTACATGATACCGTAATAATAACCTCAGTGCAACATCAGTATAATTAACTTGAATTTGACTTGATAGAGTAAAAAGTAAACACATTTGTGTAATTTCTTTTTTCGTAGGAGAACAACCCACTGCAGATCACATGCTGAGATGGATCAGGCACAGAAAGTGGTGAAGCACGCCCATGCTATGCAGAAGATGACTCGGATGGGCTTTAAGGGAACCATGTATGATCTCGTGTACCACTAGATGTGTTACTAAGCACCAGCATCTCAGACCAAGACAAATACTTTGAGCCACACACGTGTACGGCCAGACAGCTGTGAAAACTGGGATTGCATGTCATGTCAGAGATGTCATAATCTGCTCAGGGCACTATTCCTCCACTATAGCTCAACATGGGAAGTAGTTGTTTATAGCGAGCCCAGGTCTACCTGGGCAATCTCATTTGTATTCAGCCCGCCCTTGCACTTCATGCACACAGGCGTCTCTCATGCATCTTCCAACTGTACTTCTCCCATCCCAGGGTGCCCCACACACACACCTCTAAGGTCCCTAACAACAGGGCCAACCTGACCTGGGGTTTTCTCATATAGTTCACAGGCTGGTCTCCAGGTTAGACTGACCCTGGCGTGAAGGACTCCAGAGACACCCTGGGATTGGAGAAGAACTATTGGGGAAGGTGTGAGGAACACTTGTGTGCATCTAGGATATTCTGTCAAATCTGCAATGTTTCCTTTTCAGTTTGATCTTTCCTTGTGAAACTAAATTAATAAAAAATTACTAATCCATAAAAACATTTGTTAATTTATTGATATTTGTATCACACCATAATTGCAAACAGTTTTCATGCCCTGCTGCAAGATTGCATCAACGTTTCAAGATGGAGACCAGCTTTGCAGGTGATTTGCAGAATCCTCTCAGCTGCACCAACAATGAGTGAAAATAATGTCAGGCCACTGACTGATAAGTTTATCACATTCACTCCATGCAGAAATGGAAACATTGCTGAATTTTCTTCAGAGGTCATCGCCTGTTGTGCCATCCTACCATCTGTATGGACGATAGTGTGTTGTGTAGCCTATAGAACCTGCTGGAGATATACAAATAAGAAGAGAACTTTAGAGGAGACTCTGCAGCTGTACTTGCTCCTGTGGTGCCTGCCTGTCTCTGCCCTTCAGGAACATGAGCTAGTCTACTGACATTCATCTGGGCGTGTCCATGACACTATGGCATATAATGATAGATGGACAGATTCATCTCTCTTTAACTGGTCTTCCATTTGCCATTTTGTTTCCAGGAATGGTGGAAGCCTGTGTTGCATCCAAGTTATCATACAAAACATAAACGCATCATAACAATAACAACTTTTACCTATTTTGGTTAATATTGGTGTTGTAAATGTAGGTTACTTTATAATTTTGTTTAAGAAAATTACCATTACTTTTATACCAGCAGGCTTCAAATTTTGCAGCAGTGGGTTTTTCCTTTTATGGCATTTTGTTGGCCTGTAAGCAGACATTACTTTGCTGACCTCCTCAAAACTCAGGTGAAGAGAGCTGTACTGTAGACTGTTACTAAACACAAGACTAACTTTGGACCAGTGAAGAAAACAAAGTAGACTTAGTAAGATGCTCCCGTTTGCCGTAGGGCTAGGCTACACCGGTGCCATTAGTGTATAGCTAGTAGCCAACAGCCAACTGGATAGTAATGTTGAGTTAGCCTACTACAGATAAATGCACTACTACTACAACAACAACAAGCTAACAATTGGTCTATTGTAAAACAACTAAAAGGATTTGCATTAGACTAGCAAAGTAGTAGCAAATTACAACTTACATGCTTTATTCTGTCCACAGAATATGGTCACAGAGGTGGGTCAGTCACATTTCAACATGTTACTATTTGGAACCCTGCCAATCACTATATGCAGAAATTTCAAAGAAACATAAATTTGAATTGCTCTTTTTGAGATGAATACCCTGAAACTGTTTTACAAATATTTTGGTATACAAAGGCATTTTGGGGAGACCATTGTAGATTCGTTATTGAGTACATTTGTAAGGATTTTGTCTTGTTGTGGAAAAATGTTGTGTTTGGGTTTCTTTAATATCCCAAGAAAATAGGACAAATGCTTTTTATAGTAAATTTGATTTGGTTGTTAGCAAAATATTTAATAAATAAATGTAAATTTAGCAGTATAAAAACATACTTTTTAGTTTTCCAAACAGATACAGAACAGCATATACATGTGATTTCTACCTTGACTAACAAAAAGGCTAGCAAAACCATTAATATTTGCACACTTTATAATATTTTCTTGTAATGTGCTGTACCCCTGGCTCTGGTTTCTGTTTGTATACATTCATTTATATGCTGAATACTACTGGGCTCCGTAGCAAACAAATATTTTGGGAGTCATAAATAAAACTGGTATGCGAAAACAAAATTTTTTGATTTCCAAACAAACATTTTGGATTCACAAACAAAACTTTTTTTATTTGTATTAATATATTTTTAATAAATACATTTATTTTATTTGCAATTAAAAGTTTTTTTTTTTTTTTTATTGCAGTGTTGATCGATTTGATATCAACTCAATTTTTTGATTGCAGTTTGTCAAATTTTGCTCTTGAACCTTTATGTTTGTTTGCATAATAAAGACACAAAAGTAACTCCATACACTGCCACAGCGGCCAAGAGGCAAACAATAACAGACAAACATCAAAAGACAATCCCCAACCTGTACCCCCACACAGCTGTAAACCATAAACAATCTACACAAAAGGACGTGGGTGCGTTGGGGACCTGGGTAAACGGTGACCGGAGGCGGACGCACACCGGCAAAAAAGCTCGGCTGGGAAGGTGTGCCGCCCGATGGTGCAGCCCTGGACGTTACAATAGCAGTAAAAGCTTTACAGGTAGGCAACCGTTTTAAATTAGTCCTCTCTGTGGGTCATGGTACAAAAAAGGTTGGGAACCCCTGCTCTATACGTTGCTTGGTGTCGTGTTTTTATAACTATAGAAAGGCTCAGTGGTTCTAGTGTTGGTTGGGTTACAAACCTGTTTAATTGTGAAATGAAAAAATAGTTTGGAGCAACGCATAGGATCAACAGGCTGCACCTGCAGCGGGTTGGGGGTGCGTGTGTGCGGACTGCACGTGGTTCTGTCCTCCAAAACCGCAAGACGAAACCGTGTTGGTATCACAGTTTCGGTCTCTGTTTCAGCCCTAGTATATACTGAATCTCTCTGTGTTCTGGGAAAGAAAGTATTTTCACCATTTTGGAAGGGGATGAAAGAACATGATTGAAATAAAAATGTGTGTAGTTGAGCATCCTTTAAAAAATGCGTAAATACATACATTTGGGTAAATGCCCCGTTTGCTATAGTGACTTTATACATTTTGGATAACAACATTAAAAGTTGAGCGCTTGTTCTCACACAGGAAATGAGTAGATATGTCAAACTACAGATTACAGAACCATAACAAGTAACTTTAATTGAATGTTTTCAGAAAATATATATAGCATTGATGGTGAGTTTAGGTATATGGTTGTATGGTGTTATTTAAACTGACTACTGTTCTTTGCAAACTGTTTGCAAAATCTGTATACATTTGAAAGTTTCTACATAGGGCTGTGATATATGACGATATGTATTGTGTGACAACAGAAAAACATTGTTACATATTATGTTCTGTTTCCATTTTCATGCAAATCCATCTTTACAGCAATAGTTTTCATAATTTGGAATATGTCCATATTTTGCGTGTATTAAATATATACATTACTCCTGTTATATTTTTTGCTCACATTTATTGCACTTATAGAAAGACTACTAGAAGTGTACTATCACGTTCTATCAGGAATATAAAATAACCTGCATCAGGATATTACATTTTAACACGCAGACGTATAATTCTACATATTTGAAATGTCAGGGAAAAGTGTGCTTCTGAATATCTTGTGATGGTATTGGGACACACAGCTCATTACTCTTTATTTCTCCACTAGGAGAAGAAGAGGCTGATGTTGATTGCCCAGACATCAATGGGCATCTACATCATTGAGGTGAAGGGTGCCTGGAGACCACTGCAGATGTTGGCTTTGTACTTGAAGGCATTGAAGTTTTGCAAACCATTCAGGGTGTCATCCTTGCATGTGTGATTATTTTTGGACTTGTTTATGTGCTTAATGTAAGCTACCCTTAAGTGTAGCTTACATTCATTACACTCAGTGTTTCAGAAAATTCTTGCAAAACTGGACATAACCTTCACCTCAAGTCTAAGCACTTAAATTTAATTTAACATTAATTAAATATATTTAACTTCCTAATAAACCAAATGTGTGTATGTGTGTGTATATATGGTTTATTAGGGAGTTCAATATGTTTTACTTCATATAAAATCTGGAATGTCAGTATGTGACCTGTTTTGTATCTTCTGGTGTTAAACTAGTCTGCTAAATCAGGGGCACGTTTCCAAGACGACACATGACTCTGATAACAGCATGTATATTTCCAGAAAGAGGGTTGACATCAAGTTGTATGCTTATTGAAACCATCGTAATGACGTGTACGGCACTGTAACTGCTGTGAAATTAAACAACGACTTTAACTCCTCCACTGGATTCATTGTCGGTTATTTCTCAAATACTGTGCAAATCTACAAGGAATCTAACAACTGTGCGGTACCGTAATTGGTTGTTTTCTCTAACCCTATATATTATATATCTACATAAAAATATTAAATATAAAATCACATATTAAAAGGTGTAATGTAGTACGGTAGCCTACTATCGAGTCCGCTATTTTATCAAACTGTGTGCTTAAAAGAATCTGTATGTATGATTCAGTAATATATGAAGTCAATATAACCAATACTGGTCAAACACCGAATTTTTTCACGTTGTAATTGAAATTCATTGAAGTTCAATGCGTCATGATACTCTGAAATAAAAGCATCTAGATCAAATCAACAATTGAAGGTAAAAAATAAATCACGTACACAAAAATGTATTGTAAACTTTTGACCCATCAAAACAAGCATTCAATAAATGTAGGCCTACCGGTACCTTACCTCCATGTACGGTAGGGCAGGCCTATTAGATTCCACCGTAGGCTTCTCATATCAGATAACTTCTGGTTGCTACATCGTTAATCGATACGTAAATTTGGCATGGCCTGGTCTAAATTCCCATGCATCAACCCTTGACAATTTACTTAAGATCCATGTACCGGGAGATGTCCCGCCTCTACTGCAGGGTTGGCCAATCCAACCCTGCAGTACGTTCGCTCTTAGCAGGGAGCCGCCACTGTTTATCAGGTAGGAACATCAAATATATTTGATATATTTGACATAATACAAGTTCATATATTGCTAAATATTTTTCAATATATGAAAAGCGGCAAATCCTTATATATTGCAATATATTAAGGAATATAATTCAGTATATTTTCCAATATATGTGAATCGGTTTACTTCTGTTAATAATGTATCATTATCCGTTTGTCTAGCAAAGTAGAATATTAACTTTATTAACCCTCGCACTGTCCTAAGGCATTTCAGCAGACTAGCAGCAGAGGGAGCAAACCGCGGAATGTCATATGTCCGT